>LTAE01005443.1:8367-19406 GCA_001647135.1 Pontederia paniculata
CCGGACGTCCTTTGTCTTCACCTGATGTCAATCGGTCGCCCGCACTCAACCTACGGTCGACCACTCTCATGTCTGCCTTCTATTTTGGTTGTCCACTACTTCTACATTTAGAGCCTTTGGTCGTCCACTCCTTCCTTGGCAATCTTCTGATCGTTCACTATCTCCACCCTGAGCCCTTTGGACGTCCATTGCCTTCATCCTCAGTCCTTCGATCGTCCGCTCTTCAGCCTCGGGCGACCTCTTCTCTGCTTAGCCAAGACTCCTTCTTCGGCTAAGTCTTTTCTGGACGTCCACTTCTCCTTGGACCGCTCGTTCTCCATCTTCTGGTTATAAGGGTGTTGCCTTCGGTCGCCCATTCTCATCGTCAGATGGCCTCTCCAATTTGCCCTTTGCTTCGGTCGTCCCCTTTATTTCTTTGGTCGACCGTTTAATCTCTGATCCCTCTTCTCATGCATTCTCCTTCAATATTGGTCGACCACTCTATATTCTTAGGACGACCACTGCACACATGTAGTTCTTCTGAAATGTTTTCCGTGTTCATAGGTCGCCCGTTCTTTTAGCTTTGGTCGACCTAACAACTTCTGAACTTGAAACATCCTATTTAAAAAATCAGCTCAACAAGTTCATTAGTATAAACTAAGTTCCCTTACAAATTTGTGATCATCAAAACAATCTCGGGATCCTAGATTCAACAATATCATATATCGGTGCACAATATGTCTCTCTTTGGACCATTGCCCCATAGGGCTTGCTCATTTGAGCCAAATAATGATTCCATTACTTTTGAATTCCGATAGATGAATTCTAGAGGTGGACCCCACATATTATTCTGTGTGACACTTAGTTTCAATGCTACCATTATTGTACCACATAATCTTTCACTTATTAGTTTCATTTAAGCACATAAGGTCAGATGATACACACTTAAAATTCAAAGTACAATTGATCAGAAATATGCATCAAACTTTAACATTCACCACTAATAACATATGTAACCTTTCATGATATCCATTTCTTAAAACATTTGATCAATACAAATAAAATCAAAACTATGATGCATAGCTCATCCTTATCAACTCATAACAATTCATAAATCTCGAAATGATTCATTTGAAAAGTAAATATTCATATGACAAATAATCCAAATTATTATAATTTATCATAAAGCAGATAATTTACATTATTTAAGATAACTAGTTGACCAACTTAGCCTACATTTTTTGGCAAACTCATACACATAAGTCCAAATATCATGAAATAATTTTTTCATGAAAGTAGAATCGGAAAACTTTAAATTATATTAATTTCAGATTTTTATAACTTATGAGTTATTTATAAAAAAAATCTCGTAATTACAGGTAATCTAGTATTCAAACTATTATTCTGAAAACTAATAGGTATCACTTGTTATCCTCATAACTCACTCTAAACAAATGATTTTATGGTCATTCCACTAGGGTTGGAACCCTAATTATGTAAAGTTTCGGACCTAAAAACATTTATATTCATATAAACAGTTTATGGTTTAATTTTCAATTAGGACTGCTTGTTCATCCAGGCCAGCTAGACATATAGTCACTAATTAATGCATAACTCTCCAAATACATTTTATTTTGGGAAAATTATTTCTTGAGGTGAAACTAGACTTATAAGGGGTCAACCCAGAGAAGTTTCATAATTTTTTTGGCATAAGATTTATTACTCATATGGTCAAAATTCAGCTGTCTAAATCACACCAAAAACAATGTTCTACACATTAGTTTCATAAACACATATCATTTAGTTTAATTTTCTACAAATTCAATCAAGTTAATTACTCATCGTTAAACTTCATATTCAGAAGTTTAACTCATCATAAAACAAAATCAAGTGGATCCACCCATACATACCTTGGACTTAGTTAATAATATTTAGAATTGTTCTTCACCTTAATTCCAAATCAAGTAGCTCAATTCCCTTTCTCCTTCTTAGTTGCTCACAAATGATTAAAGAAACACCCAGGCGAATGTTTTAAAGATTGGCATACAAAGGTCATTATGTTAAGCATGAGGTGGCAAATGAGAGGTGAATTGTTCAGTCGACTAAAACAAATAGATAAGTTTAACATGGATGTGTATGGCGGTCAAAAAAATATAAGGAGAGGACCAATCATATTTATTGAATCTTTAATTGAGTCAGCAACTTACTTAACTAAATAAGTTAATTTAATCTTAATTAATTAACTCTTAGTTTATTTAATCATTTCCAAAATATTTATAACATCACAATTAGCTTAAACTTAATTCAAATAAGATGATTAACTTAATTAATTTATAATTAAGTAGCTTATTTAATTATCTAACAGATAATTATTTAGGATATTACATCCTACCACCCTTAAAAAAAATTCGTCTCGAATTTAAATAACTAAGGACTTACCAAACAGATCTAGAAACTCTTTATGCATTTCGCTCTCGAGTTCCCAAGTGACCTCTTGTCCACGATGATTTTTCCATGCTATTTGCAACATAGGAATCACTTTGTTTTGCAGGTTATGTTGTTGATACACTAAAATCTCAGTTAGTTGTTCCTCATAAGTCATATCCTTTTTAACATTTGGTTCTTCTATTCCTATCACATATCAAATATCAGGTTTATACTTTCTCAGCATCGACACATGAAAGGCATTATGAAGATTCAAATAAACTGGAGTCAATGCAAGTTGATATGCCGCTTTTCCAATTTTCTCAACTATCTCAAATGGACCAATATATCTCGGACTTAGTTTTTCCTTTTTACTGAACCTCATTACACCTTTAGTTGGCGATATCTTTAATAACACATGATCACCCAATTTGTAACTTTGTTCTTTCCTTCCTTTATTTGTATAAATTTTTTGTCTACTCTGAGTTGTGAACATTTTTCTTTTACAACATCCACTCATTCGGAATATGCCCTCACAATATCTGGCCCATAAATCTTCTTTCTCCTGCCTCACTCCAAGATGTAGGATATCTACAAGGTCTACCATATTGAGCTTCATATGGTGTAATTCTAATACTAGAATGATAACTATTATTATATGCAAACTCTATTAATGGTAGGTGTTCATCCCAACTACCGGCCCACTCCAAAGAACATGCACGCAACATGTCTTCAAGAGTCTGAATTGTCCTTTCAGTCTGTCCATGAGTTTGGGGATGGAAAGTTGTGATGAACCTTAGCTTAGTATCAAATGCATATTGTAATCCTCTCCAAAATCTAGCAGTGAAGCAATGATCACTATTTGACACAATTGTAACTGAAATACCATGTAGTCTCACTATTTCTCTGACATAGAGATCTGCAAGACTCTCAGAAGGTTGATTATTTCTCATAGGTAAGAAATGGGCTGATTTTTTTAATCTATCTACAATTACCCACATGGTATTATGGTTTCTTTTTTTCCTTGGTAAACCCATGATAAAGTCTATGGTAATATGTTCCCATTTCCACTCGGGTAGCTCCAAAGGTTGAAGTAACCTAAATGGTCTTTGATGTTCAATCTTAATATGTTGGCAAACTAAACATTTGGAGACAAATTCAGCTATTTTATTTTTCATATTTTTTTTCACCAGAAATTTGTTGGAGATCTTTAAACATTTTTGTATTGCTAGGATGAATTGAAAACATTGATTTGTGAGCTTCTTCATAATATCCTGTTTCAACTCTTTATTCTCTCGAACAGACAAATGATTTTTGAATCTTATGGCATCATCTGTACTTAAAATAAAATATGAACCTTCTTTTTTAAACAAAGCCTTCATGTCGCTAAATATTGAATTTGTACTTTGTGCTTGAATTAATTTGGTTCACCAAATCAGATTGTATTTCCAAATGTGCCATTAATAGTATCTTTCCTCTAACTATGGTTGAATTCCATTGAATCACATTGTCTAAAAGATTCCACTTTCGAATTTTCATTCTCGCCAATGATGCTTTCCATTTTTGGCTTAATGCATTTGCTACTGCATTAGCTTTACCAGGATGGTACATAATAGAAAGGTCATAATTGTTTAAAAATTCTAACCACCGACATTGCCTTATTTTAAGCTCCTTCTGATGAAAAAATATGCTTCAACTTTTAGTGTCAGTGTACAACTGAAGTTGCTCTCCATATAAATAATGTCGTCAAATTTTTAAGGCGAACACCACTGCAGATAGCTCCAAATCATGAGTAGGACAATTCCTCTCATGATTCTTTAAGTGCCTTGATGCGTAAGCAACAACTTTGCCATTTTGCATCAGAACACATCCAAGGCCAGTTCCACATGCATCCGTATAGATACAAATCCACCAGTTCCTAATGGAATAGTTAATACAAGTGCCGACGTTAACCGCTTCTTCAGTTCTTGAAAATTTGATTCACATTTAGGCGACCACACAAATTTTACTCCTTTTCTTGTCAAGTTACTTAGAGGTGCCAAAATTTTTGAGAAATCTTGAATAAATCTTCTGTAATAACCTGCTAATCCAAGAAAGCTTCTAATTTCGGCAACTGTCTTTGGTCTATTCCATTCCATCACTGCCTCACTTTTGCAAGATCAAATGAAATTCCATCCTTTGAAACATTACGACCGAGGAACATCACTTGTTCCAACCAAAAGTCACATTTTGAGAACTTTGAATACAGTTTATGTTTCCGTAAAGTTTCCAACACCATTTTCAAATGTTCTTCGTTTTGCTCCTTATATGGAGAATATATCAAAATATCATATACAAACACAAAGACAAATTTATCAAAGTATGGTCTGAACACTTTGTTCATCATGTCCATGAATGTGGCTGGTGCATTTATTAGGCCAAATTTCATTACTAATAATTCATAATGCTCAAACCTAGATCTGTAAGCAGTTTTGGAATATCTTCTTCAACTATTCTTAACTAATGATATCCCGATCGAAGGTTAATTTTTGAAAAGATAGCAGTAGAGGCCAATTGATCAAAGAGATCATCAATACGAAGCAAATGATATATATTCATTATTATGACCTTATTCAACATCATGTAATCAATACAGAGCCGTAAAGATCCATCTTTCTATTTGACAAACAACACAGGTGCACCCCATGGTGAGACACTAGGTCGGATAAAACCTTTATCAAATATTTTTTGTAGCTGCTTCTTTAATTCTTGCAATTCAGTAGTGGTCATTCTATATGGAGATTTTGATATTGAAGCAGTCCTTGGAATAAGTTCAATTTTGAACTCAATTTCTCGATGTGGTGGCAAACCTGGAAGATCCTCAAGGAACACATCATAAAAGTCCTTAACCACCTTAATTTGCTCCAATGATTTGACTGGACTTGATGTGTCAGTCTTAATTACACTCACTAAAAAGCCTCTACAACCTCTCTAAAGCATTTTGCAAGCTTTCATTGCAGAAATTATCAATCTATTATCCTTACTTGGTATCCCATGGATTACCAATTTTGGATTATTAGCTTTACCAATTTGTAATATCTTTTCTTTGAGCAAGAGACAAACATCATATAAGGACAATTAGGCCATGCCCACAATGGCATCAAAGTCTATCGTGGGTCGTAGAATCAGATTAGTTGGCAAATCTTTGCCTTCAGCTGACATATCACATAATATTTTCTATAAATCATAACCCCCATAGGTGTCATCACTTTTGAATGAAATCCAATCCGTTTGTATGAGTATAAGTCCTAAATGAATACCACTCAAAAATAATGAAGTGAAATGCTCTTTAATCGAAAACATTATTAAAATTTTTAACACTATACGAAATTAGAAACAAACTCATCAAACTATCAATGAGACACTTTTGTCAGTAGAGTCACTAGCACTCTTATCATTTTGCATAGACTCAATCATAATCGTCAATCTATTAATGATGGCTTATTGTTTATTAGATGTCATTTTCTCTTTAGAGTAGTTGGCATCCATCTATATTTCGAAGTCAAATGATTTTATTTATACTAATTGACATTGATATACATAAACAATATAAAAGTTAAAAAGAGATGGATCATGAAACTTCGGGTGGTTGCTCATGATGTTTGCACATGGAACCCTGCTCTGATACAATTAACTGTAACGACCCGAATACTTAAGTGAGCGGATGCTATTTATAACATATCTCGAGAGTCCGGACCATCAAAGTTGACACAAGTAAAACAAACTCATACACATGATATTGATTAGTAATTATAAAACTAAACTTCACATGTATCACAAGGATAAAACAAACACAAGCCAAAATATATCATGGTCATTCTTATAATATTTTTTACACATATAATACAATAACCATAACATAAACATATAAATGCATGGTATACATGTCCCAAAGCAACATATCCAAAAGTATTATAAACCACAAAAAATTTCTATTTATTCATGACTCGTTCCATGTGCAAAATAGCGTTATGAGCATCAACCACCACCCATCATCTCTTAGCCTGCAGGATCCAAGTACAAAGGAAAAATAGGGTATTTCTCCCATGAGCTAACGCTCGTATGTAGGGCCAATAAACAAAATTAAATGCATGTAATGAAATTTAAAATTCTCAAATGTCAATTGCACGTAATATATTATCCGTAAACGAACATAAGGCAAAGTCTTAAACATGATCAATCCATATACATATAAATTCATAATTCACAATTTCCCTAAACCTTTTCAGAAAACACATAAAACTTCATAATCAAACATACAAAATCATATCTCACATTCACATCTTTTCTTTCCATTTATTATCTTTCTTATCATATAACTACGATATCATATCACATATTGGTGCACCATAGGTTTCTCTTTGGACCATTGCCCCATAGGGATTTCTCATTTGAGCCACATAATGATTCCATTACTTTGGAATCCCGGTAGATGAATTATAGAGGTGGTCCCCACAAATTATTTCCTGTTGTGGCATTTAATTTCAATCCTATCGTTATTGTGCCACATAATCTTTCACTTATTAGTTTCATTGAAGCACATAAGGTCACATGATACACACTTAAAATTCAAAGTCCATATTGAAAACACATGAAGTACAATTCATCAGCATCAAACTTTANGTGCCACATAATCTTTCACTTATTAGTTTCATTGAAGCACATAAGGTCACATGATACACACTTAAAATTCAAAGTCCATATTGAAAACACATGAAGTACAATTCATCAGCATCAAACTTTAACATTCACCACTAATCACATGATGTAACCTTTCATGAAATCCATTTCTTAAAACATTTGATCAACACAAATGAAAATCAAAACTATGATGCATAGCTCATCCTTATCAACTCATAACAATTCATAATCTCAAAATGATTCATTTGAAAAGTAAATATTCATATAACAAATAATCCAAATTATTATAACTTATCATGAAGCAGATAGTTAACATTAATTAAGATAACTAGTTGACCAACTTAGCCTACACTTTTTGGTAGACTGATACATAGTTAAAGTTCCATTGTCCAAATATCATGAAATAATTTTGTTTTTGAAAGTAGACTCGGAGAACTTTAAATATATTAATTTCAGATTTTTATAACTTATGAGTTATTTACAAAAATTCTCGTGATTACAGGTAATCTAGTGTTCAAATTATTATTCTGAAAACTGATAGGTATCACTTGTTATCCTCATAACTCACTCTAGACAAATGATTTTTGGGTCATTCGACTTGGGTTGGAACCCTAGTTCTGTAAAGTTTCTGACCTACAATCATATTTATATTCATGTACACAGTTCATGGTCTAATTTTCAATTAGGACTGTTTGTTCATCTTGGCTAGCTAGACCTATAGTCACTAATTAATGCATAACTCTCCAAATACATTTTATTTTGAGAAAATTCTTTCTTCAGGTGAAACTAGACTTCTAACGGTCAGAAAAGTTTCATAATTTTTTAAATATTATAAAATTTGTTACTCATATGGTCAACATTCAGCTACCTTAATCACACAAATAACAATGTTCTACACATTAGTTTCATAAACAATTTAATTTTCTACAAATCCGGTCAAGTTAATTAGTCATAGTTAAACTTCATATTCAGAAGTTTAAATCATCACAAAATAAAATCAAGTGGATCCACCCATACATACCTTGGACTTAGTTAATAATATCTTGAATTGTTCTTCACCTTAATTCCAAATCTAGTAGCTCAATTCCCTTTCTCCTTCTTAGTTGCTCACGGATGATTAAAGGTTGGCATACAAAGGTCATATGTTAAGCATGATGTGGCAAATGAGAGGTGAATTGTTGAGTCGGTTAAAACAAATAGATAAGTTTAACATGAATGTGTATGGCGGTCAAAAAAATATAAGGAGATGACCAATCATATTTATTAAACCTTTAACTGAGTCAACAACATACTTAACTAAATAAGTTAATTTAATGTTAATTAATTAATTCTTACTTTAATTAATAATTTCCAAAATATTTATAACATCACAATTAGCTTAAAATTAAATCAAATAAGATGATTAACTTAATTAATTTATAATTAAGTAGCTTATTTAATTATCTAAGAGAAAATTATCTAATATATTACAAAGCCAATTATAAATAGTGATACTCAAATATAAACAATGGAAGTGGATGATTATGCTCGGTACCAAATAAAGAATTGAATGTGAAAAATCAATTTTTTTTCGGCAACAGTGCCAAAACCTGATGAGTAGAAATTGTGTTCGACAATATAAGTTGGTACCAGGTTGTAGAATGTCAAGGTTTGACAGCTCTTGGCTTGGGGGCAAGAGGACAAAAATAGAATATCAACAAGTCTTAAAAATTATCCTAAAAACACAACTCCTATCGCAAGTATATGATTATCCTTATAGTATTTAGGATCAAATCCAAAGGGAAATAAAAATTTCACAATTCAACCTCTCTATTCTACCACGAACTGAAATCAAGGGAAAAGATTTTTTGTGCAGAAATTTTGATAAACTAGAACAAAAATATGAAAAAGGAAGTAAATTAATATTTTTGGTATTTTGAGATTTTAAATGAACAAAAACATAACCAATATGAAGGAAGACAATTCACTCAAATATGAAAAGTGGTCGGGACATGAGAATCATTTTCGAACTCTATTTGCTAATGAACATATGAAACTCAAATAATGTTGACTTGAGATATTAAGATCGCAAACCTATCTACTCTCGCAGTCAAGGCTTGAACTTAAATCCCTAGGGGCTTCTCACACAATCTCTCGATGCTATGGATAACCCCTCTCCAATCAACCCTAAGTATCCGTGGGAACCTCTCGGCCTCATATGAATACCTTAGACAAACAAAGGGGTTCTCCCTATCAGTCTCAACCCCTTGAAGATGAAATAAAAGTCATACTTCATGAAACTCTACTCCCCTATCGGATCCTTGTAGAGCACTTGTTACAATTCCTTCCCTCCCAAGACAGGGTTGCAACAAGGATGTGAGTAACAATCCAACTATGAGTTAACAAAAATAAGAACTAACTACTATTTTCCCTCAATAGAGAAGGTTCTCCCTCTCGGTCTCAACCTTCCACCAAAGATACAATAGCAAAAAGCTCACAACATCAAAATCAGCGCATGCAAAGTATCACAAATATGAACAACACATTACTCCTCCCCAATGGAGAGGGTTCTCCCTCTTGATCTCAGCGCTTCACTGTAGATAGAGAAACAAGCAGCTCACAACATTAAAATCGATACATAGTGAAAACACATCATGCAAAAAAAGATTGAAAAGTCAAATGGAAACATAAATGCATTAAAAGATTAGTTCACAAAGCAAATAGGTGTTTTGAAATCATCTCATGTCCAGGTCTAATTGTTTAGCCTCTAACAACCATATATCACACACATCACAAACATGTTGATACAAGAGTTCATCATTGGAAATTAGCAGAAATAGAAATTACAAAACAAAAGTCAATGATACTCCCAAAAATCTCAGCATGAAACCCTTCTTTTCTCCATTGGTTCTTCTTTCCTCCTCAGCAATGGCGGCAACTCTACAAAAAGATCTTAGATCACAAGGAGGATTCTGAAGAACTTAAAGTTGAAAAGTTGTTACAAGTGGCGTCACAATCGGCGTTACTAGAAGCATTACCACTCTTGAATCAAAGATCCCGAGATTATTTTGATGATAACAAATTGTAAGGAAACTTAGTTTGTACTAATGAATTTGTTGAATTGATCTTTGAAAAATAAGATTTTTATGTTCAGTAAGTGATAGGTCGATCGAGGTTTAAGAACAGACGACCTATGTACACAGAAGACCTAAAGGAAAAATCCTAAGTGTGCAGCGGTCGTCCAAAGGATGTGAAGTGGTCGACGGATGTGAAAAATAAATATCGAAGAAATGAAGCCAAGTACTGAGCGGTCGAACAAAGTTGTTTTGTGGACGACCGAAGACAAGGTTGAACAGGATAGGTCATCTGGTGAAGGATAGTGGGCGACCGAAGGTTCTAAGTCAACAATACAGAGGTTGAAGAATGGCCGCTCCAAGGAAAAGTGGATGCCCTATGATGAAGATTAGCGGACGGCCGAAGTACTGAGTAAAGAAATAGCAGACGTCCGAGGATCTGAATGAAGAATGAGCGGAAACTCGAAGTACTAAGAGAAGAATAAAAGGACGTCCTAGAGTTTCAGGGAGAATCAGAGGACGACCAAAGAAGTGTCGAAGAAGATAGTACAAGTCAAGTCGGGTGATCGAAGATGAAGAACGGACGACCGAAGGAGCTTGACAGAAGACTTCAACTTAAGGAAAGGACATCCGAGAAGATTGGTGTGAAATTAGTGGACGACCAGAGAAGAGTTGAAGAAGTTGGTACAAGTCAAGTCGGGCGACCGAAGATGAAGAGCGGACGACCGAAGTATCTTAACAAAGGACTTCAACTCAAGAAGTGAACGCCCGAGGGATTGGTGTGCAATCAGCGGACGACCAGAGAAGAGTTGAAGAAGTTAGTACAAGTCAAGTCAGGAGACCGAAGATGAAGAGCAGACGACCGAAGGAGCTTGACAGAAGACTTCAACTTAAGGAAAGGAC
>LTAE01005443.1:20958-33406 GCA_001647135.1 Pontederia paniculata
TCATACAAATGATAGTGATGGATGTGAAGAAGATATCATATTTGACATGCATAAAGAATTTAATATTATGATCAGAAAATACTCTATACTGAAAAAAATGACAACCTTGTTCTAGAAAAAAATAATCTGAAAGAAAACAATGGTAACTTTGAAAAACAAATTTCTGAATTGAATGCCAAAGTATTGACATCCAATGATGAACTAGAAAAACATGTTAATACTATTAGTTCCCTAAAAGTAGAATTACTAGAAGTCAAAAATAGTTTTGAAACCTTTTCTTATGGTGAAAAGATGCTAGATGTTATGATGTCTCAACATAAAAGTCCCCTAAATAAGAAGGGATTAGGTTTTGTTTCTTTTAATGATAATGCAGCTCAAGCAACCACTTTTATAAAAGTTTCACATTCTTTTGATCCAAATTTTCCTAGCACCTCTAGTTGCATGAATGAATTTAGTACTGTTGCTACTAGTTCCAAAGCTAAAGATAAGAACATTATGAACCTTGTTGTTGAAACTGTTATAAGTGCTAAACCTGGCCTCACTCACAAAAATACTATGCCCTCATCAAAAGGAAATGCAAGTATTAGAAGTAGGACTACTACATGCAAGTATAAGCAAAAGAATTATGCCTTTATGTATCAAAGAAACAGAAAACCAATTCATATGTGTGTTGTTAAAGATGTCTATGTACATTCTTATTCTTATATCATTCCTATAAATGTCAACAATAATTCTGTCAAATCAAAAGTTTTGCACACAAACAAAGATGCATTTCTTACTCATGCCTACAGCAAAAATACTCACACTTATCATAGCTATAGAAAACCTCTCACAAAAACTGTTAGATGTTTCTGTTGCAATTATTTAGGACACTACAACTATGATTGTAAAGCTAGTAGGAGTCTACTTTCCAAAGTTAGACAAATCTGGATTCCTAAAGGAACTCTTAGCACTAACACCTTTAGACCCAAAGCACCTTTAGTACCAAAGACAAAATTTTGTGCTGTTCTTTGCAGGGTGCCAAAGAAAATCAACAAGATGATACCTTGACAGTGACTACTCAAGGCATATGACTGGGAATGAAAAAAACTTCTTGAGCATAACAAGGACACAAAGTGGTAGAGTAACCTTTGGGGGATAATAACCAAGGGAAAATTCATGGTAAAGGTAACATTAGAAAACTTGTAATGTAGTTATAGAAGATGTATGGCTAGTGGAAAACTTAAAATATAACATGTTAAGTATTATTCAATTATGTGATAAAAATTACATCGTTAAGTTTTGAACAAAACAAGTTCTTAATATGTGATAACACTGAAAAGGTTTTACATATGGGATTGAGGCATCAAAATGTGTATGTGTTCTATTTAATGATTTGCCTAATCGCAAATGCCTAAATGTTATGCATGATAAAATTGAACCATGGCATAGGAGACTAGGACACTTAAAATATAAACCCATGCACAAAATAGTGAAACCTTCGATATATCTATTATTCTTGCGAATATAATTCAGAATGAATTGAATTCGAAAATCTCCAAGATTCAGAGTGATCATGGAGGTGAATTTGAAAACTTAAGGTTTGAAGAATTCTGTGAGAACAATGGAATTCTTCATCAATTCTGAACACCAAGAACTCCACAGCAAAATGGATTAGTTGAGAGGAAGAATAGAATCTTAATTGAGATGGCTAGGACCTTGCTTAGTTAAAGCAAGCTGCCCAGATATTTTTGGACAGAAGCTGTCAACACTTCTTGGTATATTCAGAACAAAGTGTTGATTAGATCTTTGTAGAAGGGAACTTTTTTTAAATGATGTATGGTAAAAGACCAAACATTTTATACTTTAGAGTATTTGGGTGCAAATGTCTTGTCTTGAGAACTTTGAACAAACTAGGAAAATTTGATGAAAAGAGTGATGATGCACTCTTTCTGGGATACTCAAACCTCAGTAAAGCCTAAAGGAATCAGTACATGTCATTTTCAATAAAGTTGACAATGTCATTGATCAACTTGAGAAGATTAAGCTCATAGAAGAAGACAATAAGGATCATCCCATAGTTTGAACAGAGTGGGTACTCAAAAATAAACTAGATGAAACTGGAGTTGTGGTTAGAAACAAAGCTAGACTAGTTGCAAAAGGATACTCTCAAATTGAAGGAATTGACCTTGATGAGACCTTTGCACTAGTTGCTCGGTTAGAAGCAATAAGATTTTTTTTAGCATTTGCTTGCTTCAAGAATTTTAAGCTATTTCAAATGAGCGTGAAACTAGCATTTTTAAAGGGATACATAAATGAGGAACGATATGTAGAATAATATACATGTTTTGAGAGTTCAAAACATCCGGATCATGTGCTTAAGCTTCCTAAGGCACTATATGGGTTAAAGCAAGCTCCTAGAGCTTGGTATGAGAGTTTAAGCTCATTTCTTCTTGAAAATGAGTTCTTAAAGGGAAAAGTTGATACAACTCTATTTTTAAAATATTTCGGGAATGATATCTTAGTTGTGCATTTTTATGTGGATGACATTATCTATGGATCCACAAATTCTCGAATGTGTAAAGTATTTGAAACTCTCATGCATAAAGGTTTTAAGATGAGTTCAGTAGGAGAGTTAACTTGTTTTCCTTGGCTTTCAAGTTAAACAATCTAAGGATGAAATTTTTCTGAACCAAGGAAAATACACAAAGGAGCTGCTAGAGATATTTGGAATGGAAGATTGTAAGTCCAGCTCTACACCCATGAGTACTCTCACTAAACTCGATAATAATGAGAAAGCGAAGAGTGTAGATCAGGAGTTATACAGAGGCATTGCAATGTCCACAACTGAGGCTAAATATATCGCTGCTGGTAGTTGTTCTTCTCAACTGTTGTGGATGAAATAATAACTCTTAGATTATGGTATAATAGTCGAAACTATGACATTAAAGTGTGACAATACCAGTGCAATAAAAATGACCAAGAACCCTGTGCAGCATTTAAAAACTAAACACATTGACTTAAGGTATCATTTCATTAGTGAACATGTTTCACTCAAAACTATTTCTATAGAACATGTTCCAACTGAAAGACAATTAGCTGACATTTTCACAAAGTCTTTGGGAGGAAATAGGTTTAATATGTTAAAAAGAAAAATTGGAATGTTGGACTTAGGATTTTAACAAACAACTTAACTTATTGATGACTTACTTATGTGAGTATCACTGATTAATAAAGTTGTAAATTGACTGTGTTGCACAACACATACATAACAAATCCTTATTTTCTCCTAGATATATACCCTAAGTTGAAAAATAAAAGATCTTGAATAGCAAATAATAAGGTGATTAAGTATAAGGTTAACTTCGGACGACCACTACTCACACTTCGGATGTCTGAAACACATTGTTGATATCTAGTGATCCCAACTAGTGAGCGCCCAATGAAAGTCTCCAGGCTTCCGTAATCAATCGTCAATTACAAGCTATCAAGTATCGGACACCCATTGATAACTTCGGACTGCCAATCCAAATTTCTATCAAGTTCGGTCGACCAGCGTACAAACCAAGGGCGCCCTATGTTGTGAATGTCTTCTAATACTTAGGACTTTGGATGTCCATTGTTCTTACTCCGGACGACCGAAATCGGTTTATGATCTAAGATCAATGCAATCAAAGGTCGTCCACTAAAATCATAGGACGACCATTGTGATCATAACTTAATAGACCTCTCTACTTTGGTCGACCCATCGTTTACTACGAGCGATCGATGTCGCCAACACTCTATATATATATAAGTGGGTCATCCATAGTCGTCATTATATTTGGCAACTACTCAAGAGGACGACCGTTTGTATCCTTCACGTTTCCTCCATTGTCTTCCCTCCGAGTTCTTATTCAAATCTCCTGAAGTTCCTAGGGATTCAAGGCGATCAAAGAATCTTCAAACACGGATTCAAACATCTAGGTAAACCTAAAACTCCATTCTGGTCTCATGAAAACTCAGTTTCTAGGTTTAATTAGGGTTTATCAAAGTTTTTACTATCATGTCTAGGTCTAATCGTGTTGTGAATGTATTTCTTCTCTTACGACATCAAGTCATCTAGTTTTTCCTTTACTAATCCTTCATGTCATCCTAAACCCGCGTGTTCTTTCATATCCATTAGAGTCATGTCACCTATTAAGAAAACCGCTAAGGGACGTAGACTCGTAAAAGCATCCCAGACAGCCAACCAAGTAGATGAATCGTCCTCCTCCATACCACAAGAACCAGTTGAAACAGCCGAAACACCCCTCAATGAGACTCCAACTACAGACAATCCCACTTCAACTGACCCTGAGTTTAGTTCTCGGTGGTACATTAATGAGAATGCTCAAAATCAATTCTCAATTTTCTATAATGAACAACATCTAGTCGAACCATACCACTCCATTGACTGGAAAAGTCTTCAGCTTCCTGGTTTAAAAGAGACTTTTGAGCAATGTGACTGGATTAAATTTTTTGATCTCGATCAGCCAGTCCTCCACAATGTCGTAAAACACTTCTATGTCAATATCACCTATGATGAGATATATGAAGAAATCAAATCCTACCTACACAGGAAACACTTCTCCATGACAGAGTCTAAATTGAATGAGATCCTTGACACTTCGGGGTTCCCCCATATCAAACTTGCTCCCATGCATTGGTCTCACACCACATACACTGAAAATCAAGCTGCACTAGCTATGAGTGGAGGACAAGTAGATACATTTGTTCAAGGGTCTTTCCATAAGTATCTCTCTCCTATCATGAAAGTTGTTCATCACATTATCACTCATGTAGTTCTTCCTAGAGCTGGTCACTACACAGGAGTAAATCTCCTTGACTTAGTTGTTCTTGTAAATCTTGTCGATCCTGCAGCTCCTAGAATTTCCCTAGGAAACCTTCCCATTTATCAGATAATCAAAACCAAAGAGAAGGTACACTCTAAATGGACCAATAGTGCTCATCTATATTATGGAAATCTCATAACTTTCATAGTTTGAAAAACTCTTAGACTTAGGTTTGCTGATAATGAAGAGGTCCTTCACTCTACCAAAAATGACAAGATCTCTTTTGTTACCTTGACCAGAAAGGGACTCACAAAAGACACTTCCCAACCCACTGAGTTTCCCTCTACTTCTGAGTACCATGACCCTGTATCTCAATCATCTGAGCTTCCAAGAGATCTCTCCACAGCTGCAACTCCTCCCCTGCAACCTACTCAGTCACATAGAAATTCTTCCACTGCAGCTTGCACTTCCTCTATCTCAGCTGCATGGCCCCCAAGTAGAGCAGATTGTACTTCTATGTGCACCAAAGTGGACATCATGTCAACTCAACTCAGCACAGTGTCCAGTCAACTGAGTCAAGTTCTTGAGATAATAAAGAAAGTTGAAGAAGAGCAGATCGAGGGTACTGGAGTCAGTAAAGATCTTCAGGTTCATCATAATCAAGCCCATCAATGTTGGAAAGTTATGGATGGGTTCATGAGAGCAGTTGGCTATGATCCTGATGCACAACCTCCTTTTGATAATTAAAAGGGGGAGAGACCAGCCAGAGGAGTGAACAACTTACACCCGAGCCAACTACAGAAGAACCAGCACCAATAGAAGAGAGACTCGAATCCATTATAGAAGAGGTTCAAGAGGAGGGAAACCAAGAGGTACCTGAAGAGGAAGCTCAGGCTGGGGATCAAGGTGGAGAGGGAAATGAACCTGTTGAAACAGAACAAGGTGAAGTTGCTGACAAAGAAGAAACTGCTAATCAAGACATGGATCTTCAAAGTGCAGGAGTTCATCAAGAGAGGATTTCTGCACAAGAGGAATAAGCTGGCCTAACAAACATTGAAGTACTAGCTGAACAAGCAATCATTGAGATGCAAAGTGGCCAGACCACTACTGAAGCAGCAATCGTGAGAGATGGGATAGAGGATGAGTTTCAAGACCTATTTTCTGAGCAAGATGAAAGTATCAACACCTTGATGGAAGAAGCTGTGAGCAAGATACTAGAAGAAACATCTAGGATCACTAAGGATATAGCTCGGGTATCAACAAGTTCTTCTTCCTCTGAGAGAAAGAAGAAGGATAAGGACCAAGAAGATTAGATAGTTAAAGTTATATTGCAAATTCTAAGTTGTGTTGTAATCAAAACATCTTAAGTTCGAATGACTTAAATGTATATTGTTGTGCTGTGTATGAAAACACCTTGAGTCTGAATGATTGTAATGAATGATATTTTTCTTTATATGACATTTTGTTTTCAGAAATGAAACGCACATGTTTGTGGTTTCTGTCTTGCAAGTTTTTTTTATGCTTCCCAATGAAAAAGTGCTAAATAAACTGCAAAGTATCTCTGATTTACATGTCTTGAATGTATGCAAGGCATTTCTGGTAATGTGATTAAGGGGGAGCATTTCTGGTTAGTCAATTTTTTGTATGATTTTTTTTATTATAACTAACCCTATGTTCACTCCTCATAAATTTGTAATCATCAAAAAGAGGAAGATTGTTGAATCTTGGATCCCGAGATTGTTTTGATGATCACAAATTTGTAAGAAAACTTAGTTTGTACTAATAAATTTGTTGAATCGATCTTTGAAAGATAGGATTTTTATGTTCAGTAAGTGATAGGTCGACCGAGGTTGAAGAACGAATGACCTATGTACAAAGAAGACATAAAGAAAAAATCCTAAGTATGCAGCAGTCATCCAAAGGATGTGAAGTGGTCGATCGATGTGAAGGACAAAGATCGAAGAAATGAAGTCAAGTACTGAGCGGTCGACCAAAGTTGTTTTGTGGACGACCGAAGACAAGGTAGAACAGGATAGGTCGTCTAGTGAAGGGCAGTGGGCGACCGAAGGTTCTAAGTCAACAGTACAGAGGTTGAAGAACGGACGATCCAAGGAAAAGTGGACGCCATGTGATGAAGATTAGCCGATGATGATAGTGGATGCCCTGTGATGAAGATTAGCCGATGATAATATGGATAAGGAAGGAACGATCATCCGAAGATGTAAAGTGGACGACCGTAGAGTTGAAGATGAAGATATTGGTCGTCCAACGGTTTGGGAGTAAAGAAAGTGGACGACCGGAAGATTGTCAATGTTGGAAGAGGGTGGCCTTAGGCTCATGAGATAAAGCAGCGGACGACCAAAGCAATGATAGAAGGAAGATTGGTCAACCGAAGGTGTAGAGCGGATGATCGATAGATTTTAGACGAACACAAAGTTCGTCCGAGAGTCTAGGAGTAAAGACAAGAGGACGACCAGAAGAGTGTATGATCTGAGACAAAATGTTGAAGAGCGTCCGAAGGATAAGCAGACGACTGATGAGGAGACTAAGGTCGTCTGAGGGCTGAAGAGATAAAGCAGCGGTCGACCAGTCTATCTGATAGAAGAAGCAAAGGACGTCCAAAGTATCTGAGGGTTGTCAGAGGACGTCCGAAGAATGTCAGAAGAAGGAAAGGACGTCCAAGGATCTCAGTGGAAAGATGAGCGGACGGTCAAAGTACTCAGTAAAGAAACAGCGGACGTCCGAGGATCTCAATGAAGAACCAGCAGACGCCCGAAGTACTCAGAGAAATATAAAAGGACGTCCTAGGGATTCAGGGAGAATAAGAGGACGACCAAAGAAGTGTTGAAGAAGATTGCACAAGTCAAGTCGGGCGACCGAAGATGAAGAACGGACGACCGAAGGAGCTTGATAGAAGACTTCAACTTAAGGAAAGGACGTCCGAGAAGATTGATGTACAATCAGTGGACGACCAGAGAAGAATTGAAGAAATTGGTACAAGTCAAGTCGGGCGACCAAATATGAAGAGCGGACGATCGAAGTATCTTGACAAAGGACTTCAACCCAAGAAGTGGACGTCCGAGGGATTCGAGTGCAAACAGCGGATGGCCAGAGAAGAGTTGAAGAAGTTGGTACAAGTCAAGTCGGGCGACCGAAGATGAAGAGAGGACGACAGAAGGAGCTTGACAAAAAACTTCAACTTAAGGAAAGGACGTCCGAGATGATTGGTGTGCAATTAGTGGATGACCAGAGAAAAGTTGAAGAAGTTAGCACAAGTCAAGATCGGACGACCGAAGGAGCTAGTCAAGATTGGACGATCGAAAAATTGGTGGACGACCGAAGGAGCTTGACTAAGGAACAAAGGCTTAAGACCCTAACTGCGGATGTCCGAAGGCAAACGACGGACAATTGGAGCACCGGATGGCAGTTCAAATGAAGACTTCACCAAAGCAGTGGTCGACCAAAGCAGAGGAAGCAGACGACTGAAGGGTAGGTGAAGAGTACTATACATGCATTAACGGCTAGTTTTATGAGAGAGATTAGATCTGAGTGCAGAGTATATATTGTAATCCCAAGAGTCTTGGGAAGTAACTTTGGCAAATTAGAAATCTGAGAGCTTGAGTGAAAAGCCTTAATTCCTCATTTTGAGCATTCGAGTGACGAATCCAGAGTAGAAGGAAGTGTGTGTTCAAGAATGAGCTTGTAAGAGATTATCTTCTTGTCCTCGACAGAAAGAGAGGAGAATAAGAAGTTGTAAGGGAGCCTTCTCCCTTTGAAGAAGGAGTTTAGTGATCTCCGGAGGTCTCGAGTTCGAGAAGACCGGAATGGGGAAGTAGGCCAAGAGTTCGGCCGAACCTCGTCAACAAACCATTGTTTGTTTATTTGTTCACTTCTTCCTCTTCTTTACATTTGCATTTATGTGCTTCCGCTAAGATAACTACTTTAGAATTGTCAAAAACTTTAATACAACAATTCACCCCCCCTCTTGGTGCCATCTAGATCCTACAACCACCTGCGCCACAACCTGCCAGTGACGATAGAAAAACGCCGTAGGTAGAATTGAAGGTAATTTCTTCTACCTTGAGGTATGAATTCCTAGGTCCTAAGTCTACTTATCCTATCATAGTTAGTTCTGCTCTAGATCCTGATCAAACACGCCAATTGTTAGAAGTTCTCAGGTCCCTAGGAAAGCTATTGGATACTCCTTGAATGACATTAGGGTATCAATCCTGTCATTTGTAATCACAAAATTCCCATGGAGAAAGCCTATAAAACTTTCATTGAAGGCCAAAGAAGGTTGAATCCTAACATGAAAGATGTAGTCAAATCAAGTATGATCTCTAGGAACCTATGAATATTGGATTTTGTATTATTTGACATCAATCCATGAATTAATTAAAAAAATTGGCTTAATTGCTTGTGTTACGAGGAAACTCCTACAATTTGTTCTTCGTAAAATTCTGCCATTTAATTTTTAGGTAACTAATTAAAATCATTAATTCATAATATTGACTAAATGGTTCGTTGTTAACATTGAGATTTATATTGACTGCTAGATCTTGTTTCTCTTGATTATAATATATTTTTTCAGTCACCCGAGATATTGTTCTTCGGTATCTTATCAATAATTAAATTCTTAATCTTTAAATTTTATATATATAATTAGATTATGTCTTCAAGCCAAATATAGATATTTAGCTTGAACATAAGAAAATAATAATTTAAAATAAACAACACAATAAACCAAGATTAACAAGATCCAGGTTTTCATATAATATTATTCACACCAAACGATTCATCAAGCAAATAGTAGAAGATTTATTAAGAAAAAGTTAAGTGCAAAGAGATATCATAAGTATGATGTAAAATAGATTAGTTAACACATAAAATAGATAATTATTAGTTAATTTCGTTTTTTAATCGAAAAAAACGATATATTTCAGTTAACAAAATAATTAACCATTATAGAATTTGAATTGGATCATTTGGTTCAATAAAATGATTAATGGACCGGTTGTTTAAACGATAGTTCAGATAATTGTGCAATTTTTCTCACCCAACGTGTGGGCCAGCAAGCGCAGTTCCTAAGCATGACAACACTACACATGTCTACTTATTTGTAATGTGTGATGTAGAAAATATCAAGTGGTGCTATCTCATGAAACCACTTATTACATTCAAAGAAAATAAAAAAAAATATTATTAGTATTATTAATACTTATTAATATATGGTTAAGAATATAATAAAATGAATTCCATCATAACATAATTGTTACATAATCAACTCATCGAGAAAAAAATTATATTCGACAATGGATTTTTTTGCGTTTAAATAAGATATAGTATGTTAAAAAATTAAATTAATAATGTTTAAATAATAATTGTTAAAAGATGACATCTTTATCTACAATAACACATTTTTTACTACTACTACTACTACTACTACTACTACTACTACTACTACTTTATGATATTATACTAATAGGAAGAGAGTATATAAGAAGAAGAAGCTAAATCATGTTCAATCATGTATTTATTATGACACTCTATTATTAAAATAAATATATTTAAATATATCAAATATATGATGTAATTAAAAATATAATGCTATAAATAACATAATGGTTAAGTGTTAACTAACTAATTAATAAAAGTTAATTATAATTTTTAAAAAAAATTATAAATTTATCTATGGTTAAAAATTGAAATACGATATTTTAAATAATAATTAGAAATCAAGGTTGATTTGTACAATTGGTTAGTAAGACCCAGTGTAAGAACCTAAATTAATTAAAATGTTCAAAATTTCTAAAGGCCATTTAGTCAAATAAAGCCTATCACCCCACTTAAATTCCCGCCACCATTTGCTATCACTATCTCTCTTTCTCTATTCTCCGTCATGAGAAGATCCAAAAGATAAGGTTTTAAGGAAGTTTTCTATCATTTTTTTTCAGCTCGTGGATTGGAGAAGGACAAGGAGTTCAAAGGCAACACGAGAACACATTAAGTGCGGGAGAAAGAAGGGCTATGTACCAAGAAAGAAAAAATGATGTGAAAAAAAGAAAAATAGACTATGGTATGTAGAGAGAATTCAATTTATCACTCATTCCCTCTCTCTACATGATCTGAGGATAATAAGAATATAAAGTTTCTGTAAATTAAAAATGGCGGTGACAGTAAATAGGTTGACGCATAACTGATGTTTATATATTTTAATATTCTCTTCTTATGTAATTGATAATCTGAGTCATATTATTTTATTTTCTTAGATTTTTTTATGAACAATTTTAAGTTTCCCTCACGTTATAAAATCCTAAACTCATGAAAGAGGAACTATGAATTCTTCAATGCATGATAAGAATTCTAGATTGTGATCTAGGTCAATTGTATCCTAATTCTAGATTCTAATGTTTAATTAAGTGGACATTATTAACCATAGAATGAGGGACCACTTTGCATTAGAATGTGCTACGAGGAGAATATTATGTATGGTGTAAATTTGTTCAAGTTAGAAATGGAATCATAATGAAAATGGGGAAGAAATCCCTATTTAAACTTGGCCATAACGAGCGGAACCAACGGTAGTGCATCAATGTTGGTTGAAGTGAATGCAAGCAGACAGTAGCCAACTACATTGAGCCATAGCAAGATTGGCTATGGATAATAACCCATGCTATGACCGCTTAGCAAACCATAGTGAAGCCTAGCAAGCTATGGGTGAACCATAGTCACACTCGACCACCCATAACAGATCCGTAACAAGCTATGATTGACTCGTAGTCACCTTCAACCAACCATAGCCACCCTTCTAACTTTTAATATATTTTAATTGTTTTCAGTTCATGTTGTGTGCTAAGATGCTTAGATTTCTATATCGAATAGAACAACAATATTATATGTTATATTTCGTGCTTTTATTATTTAAAAAACCTTGTGCGATGATTGTCAATTACCTATACATCGAAATATATATTAAGTCGTAATTTGGTAAAAATATGCAAGATTGACCGATGTGATTGATGTATTGCAAATCAGATGACACGTTGAGGAACATAAACTTGGTATATCAATTGGAAAAGTACTTAGCAATAGTGTTTGAACTTCTCAAGATGTACTTCAAAGAGAAGGGGTTGACTTAGCTAATCAAAGGAATGTATTAATTATACCAAAAAAATAATAATGGATCATATGATTATGCTAACGATGCAAGTAAATGAGATTCAAATAGATCATAAGACTAAGATAAAAAAATTAAGAATGATAGAACATAAACATGAAATGTTGGAGTCACTTGTATGCTTCATGTATGATATTTCCAATGTTATGTCATGGCTTATTTTATGAAAATGTTATATGCTCATGTTGATTTTGTAACTACCCAGATTTCATCCCAAATTTATCTTCAAACCTAACTCAAATTTTATCCTCTCATAAGTTTAATCTCCTCAGATTTATTTCCTTCAAATATATTTTCATAATTAGGAGATCAAAGATTTTATCTCCTCAGATTTTTATCTCTTAGAAATTTAATCTCCTCAGATTTTATCTTCCTAGAAAGTTAATCCCATCAGATTTTATTTCCTCAAAAGATATTTCCTTATCTATCAAGAAGGAAATAATATTTGAATTTCGAAATTGATCTTTAAATCTGAGAC
>LTAE01005444.1:0-28492 GCA_001647135.1 Pontederia paniculata
TCTCTCTCTCTCTCTCTCTCTCTCTCTCTCTCTCTCTCATGTTCTCTTCTCCCACACGCATGGGCAGCAACAACCATGACATGGGATGCCACGAACACCACATTGTCGTTTGACCACCAAATCCTTATAAATCATATAGCATTGCATAGCTCTTGATAAGACAAATCCATCATGAACAATTTGAGAAATTTCGCTGCATATAAGGAGTGATCAAAGTTCTTTCTAATTCTCCAAAAAGGTAGATGATTCAGAACATAAATAATGAAAATGATATTAAATTTGATCTTATATGTGTTTATAGGATTCAAATGACGCCGATGATTTTGAATTAGATCTTTCATATGATAATAAAATCTTTAGAGTATTTATTTGAAAACCATTCTCAGAATTTTAGAAACACATATAAAGAAGTTTTCATGCCTTAGATCGATGAGATTTAATGTTAATAATGATAAGTAGATATTATTTAGTTTTGTCTAGATTTATATTCTCTATTTCAAAAAAGTTTTTAATTGGTTATACTCTTCCAAAAAGTTCAGTTTTATCATGAATTGATTTCACTATAATCTAAGATCTATAGAAAATGTTATGTCCAATACTAACATTGTGTCATGTTGTCCCGAGATATAACATGCACGACTAAAATATATGATACATTGAAATAGTAGAATTATTATATGAGATTTATGAAGTAGGTATATGATTATGTTTTCTTGCATAAGAACTTGGGAATGACATGAAACTTATAAGTCTTTAAGGAGTTATGCACATTTTAAAATTCAATTGTCACAACTTTTGATATGAAATTGATAAATGATATTGTAGGATGTTTTTAGAATAAATGATGAGGTGTGAATCTTATATATAAATCATCCACAAGCCTACTTTAAATGAAAATTAGAATTATTCTAAACAGATGTTAATGAATTAAGTTATAAATTTTATATTGACACTTTGTTAAAATTGTTCAAGTCTGAAAATGAATATCTTATTTGAAGTTATCCCAAAGGATATATATTTGGTATCGTCATTATTGTTTATAAATGAATTTAATAATCTTACATGTCCACATTGATAATGAATCATATTATTTATCTCTTAGCTCTTACAAATAATATGTGAATAAAATTATGACATATCTTTTATAATAATTTTAAATCCATATTTATATAATCATAATCTATATGATGCCTACATAATCTCTCTTCTGACATATATTATTTTATATCAGATTTGAGAATACTCAATGCTTCCATTGAACTATTGACATGAAATGACTTAATTATGACTTTATTATGTGATTCATCTCTGACTTTATTATTTAAATCCTCAAATATTTTATTTGATTCTATATGATTATTCAACATTTTTATTCTCTTCTTATGAATCTTCTTGATTAATAAGTATAAAGTAATTGTATGATGATACTAATGTCATAAAATAATATATGAATATTAATCATTATTGTTTCACATTATGATGATGCTTATATATAATAAGTTGTTTTATGAGACATGATCATCATATTGTTTATATCATGATGGTATTTGAGTTATAAGACTTTACTACGAGTCTTGATTATTATTGGTTCATGTAATGATCATTTATGTGTCATAAGGCTTTGTATGGATTATAATTATTATCAGTTCATATCATTATATTGTTAATGTTATAAGATTTTATATGAATTTTCATAATTATATATTCATGTTATGATGATGTTTATGCTATAAAATTTCACATGACCTGACCATTATTGGTTCATAGTATGATTATGTTATGAAATTTTATATGAACTCTGATAATTATGTTCATAATATAACATCTATTTATGACTAACCCATTGATGTATTATGCATTACATGTAAGATAAAGAACATACCATTTAGTAAAGAGATCGACATTGTGTGTTGATGATGCATGCTAATTTTGTCATGTTTTTCATATCATTTTTAGTCTTATTTTCGTTGATTTCAACGTCACATGCATCATTTTGCTCCATTTTAAGTTTTTGAAGTCAAATTATGCATAATGTCGTGTATTTTGAGTTTTAGGGCACTTGATAGTGCGATGGAGGAAGACCAATAAGTTAGGGTGAAATCATAGGCGAAATAAAATAAAAAAAGTGAAAGTCACGGTCATGACGGGCTTTTCACACCCATGATTGCAAGCAATGAAACTATAAGGAGTTTCATGGGCCGTAAAAATTAGTTTAACGATCGTGAAACTAATGACAAACGATTAAGTCATGATGCGCCTAAGTCACGCCTGTGCAGAGCAATTTCAGGGCCGTGAAGTAAGTTTCATGACCGTGAGCGCATCCCAACCAAGGAACACATATATTCATCATGAGTCGTGAAAGCATAATCACGACCATGAGTGAGTCGACGATGAAGATGTGTTTATACGATCATGACCATGACGGACCGTGACATCGTGACGAACAATGAAGACTACATTCGGCGACGGTGTCATCGGAGTCATGGGCCATGAGATACATGAAAATTGGAGATCACCTTTCAATCACGGTCGTGAATCCAGTTTCATGGGCCATGATGCGATGCTACTATAGACGGATATACACAATCACGACCATGACAACCCTTTCATGGGTTATGAAAATTATCAAAAAATTATTACAATTTTTTTTATGTCGTTTAAAATTATATTTTGGAGATTTCAACCATGGATTGAACTATATCTAATGAAAATCGAGATTTACCATTTAAGAACTCCTTCTACCTATTGGAAAACTATAAATAACCCCTCAAGGTCCTACTTGGAGGGCATGCTTCAAGACCAGGAGTGCCTATAGACGGAGAAGAAGACAAACTGCTACAACAAACTTTTGAAGAAGACGATCGTCTCAAGGTGTTCTAATTCTGAATTTTAGTTGTATCTTTTTTCCCTTTTATTTCGATGGATGAACTTCCATGTGTTATTTTAGTCTAATGTTTATGAAATTTTTTGTTGTAAAGAAAAAAAAACCTGATGAACCTTTATTTTAAATATTTTAGTTATTCCATTATGCATGTGCATATTGAGTTTAATGTTTTTTATGATTTTTTTTGAAGTTTTTTATCTTTGTTAGCACCTTGGACAGGAATAGAGGATTTATCGTCTTCTTTGATTTCTGAATTGACATTTGAATTTTAATTCGAAGCATTGCATACCGTACTTAGATAGCCTCCTGGAGAGGAATATCATAGGTGTGAGGTATGTGAGATTACCATCTTAAAAAGGAATAATTCATAGTCTAAGAACTCCATCATAACACATCTCAAACATCCTATGAGACTAGATTGACATTCTCGAGAGAAATGGTCAAGTCTATTAGTTTTGATATAGTTCACTCATCCTCGAGAGGAAGCCATAATTTTAAACAAATTCTAATCCTTAAGAAATGATTTAAACTAAATTTTGATTAATACTTGTGGTAAAATCTTGTTTATCCATAATTATCTTTATTCATCTAGGTCTAATGCTTGATGTCATCATAAATTTTAAAATTGTCTTTATCTTATCTTATCTTTTGAGAAAAATATTTTATCCAAACTAATGTACATCTTTTATTAGTTTGTGGGACTAGATTAGGATGAGAACATAGTCTTTGTGGAAACGATACTCAGCTCATCATAACTATTACTTGATCACGACTAGTGCACTTGTTAGCGACTATTTTTTGCTATAGCACAACATATCACTGATTGTCGGGAGTAAAGTAAAGTTATGTTATGATGATGATGTTAAGGACTTGTAGTGTAGTTTTAGCGAAGCTACTTAGGTTCTCTTGCATGGACCATTCTTATCCATGCAACAAAAAAGATTCTCGAGTATCCTTCCCTTGTTAGGGTATTTTCATGGTTTGTGCGTCAAAACGTTGATATTTAGTAATCCATAGCTTGGGAGAACTTTATGATAAACACTCTTTTCAAAGTCATCCAAAGTCGCTAAATGTAATAAACAAATAGTCAAACATTAATGATGAATTTAGTGATGATAATAATGTAAGTTATGCAATGATGAAAAGGTAATATATATTTGATATAAGTATGAAATAATGATGAAAGTAAAGTACATACGATGAAAGTTATAACGGTCCCAGATCCACATCCCGCCACCTGGCAGAATACAGACCTAGAGACGTTACCGACTTACTTCTTTGACTTTTCTTTTGACCAATCCACTGGTCAACACTATGAACATGTCATTGCGGAAGCCAATACTTGATCTATAACTAGGACTTGTGTCATGTGCAAGTCATCTCATCACGAAGATCATCATGCTACCGCTACACAATCACCATCTATTCTATATGTTTGCCTGCAGGATCAAAATGTAGGGAAGCAATCCTCCCATGAGCTATGAAGCCCAATATATAAAGGCTAATAATTCAATCAGGTAATAGAATATATGAAGATACAAGTAAAAGAGAACATTTTCTATCATACTATCATCATTAACTTTGCTTTCAATCACTTTACCTTTTCGCTTTCTTTCAGTTATAATTAATAATTCATTTGAGAAGATCAATGTCATTCAATATGTTCCATCTTTCATCTTTCTTTTTCAATCAATCATTTTCTATCGATCACTTTCAATCAATTACTTTCAATCAATCATTTTCAATTATTAGTACATGAAGATTTCAGCGTTCCGGGGCCAATATGGCTAGCTAGACCATGGGTCAACCCGAGACCCGTCAATAACAATTAAACCATGAGAGAGAGCACCGATAACCCTTAGGAAATTAAAGCCTATTGTCTCTATCAATAACCGAGGACACCAATAACCCTTATAGGATTAAAGTCAGCCCTCTTGCAATAACTCAAAACACCGATAACCCTTATAGGATTAAAATTTGTTCTCAATAAACACTTGGGAGGACACCAATAACCCTTATAGAATTAAAGTCTGTTCTCCAAGTTCACTGGGACCTTCCTCTTCATGCATAATTTCAATCACAAGCATTTATATATTTTACTCTTGTTCACTTATTATTTTAAGTTCATGTGAGAGTATACTAACCCTACCTCAATCAAGTTCAATCAATCAATCAATCGAACATTACATCAAGCATCCCGGGACACGGTCCACGTCAAGTGTGACACGGTCCGTGCTGGGTACCGGGTCAAACGTGTTCCACGGACACGACCGTTTCAACTTATAGGGGTGTTTTATGGTGAGAGCACGAGCCACGTTCAACGTAACACGGACCATTTCGATATTGAGGGTTGGTTTACCATTTTCTTCAGGATAAACATGGATGGTGTTTGGGTTCCAATTATGCATTTAATCATTATTTCATTTTAATAATTCTTTTACTCTATCATACATATATGAGAAACCCTAAAGTTGATCCTCCTAATTACATACCTCAATTTTTCGACGACCAATCACAAAGCATGATGCAGTCTGGGTCCTCTTCAGACACGGTCTGTTTCTTATGTCTTCGTGGCGCTCCACCACTTGGTTGCAAACGCGGTCTGTTGGCACNGAGAGAGAGAGAGAGAGAGAGAGAGAGAGAGAGAGAAAGAGAGAGAGAACTTCTAGTGTTTGGGTTTGGAGATGCCTTGGATTTGAGAAAGAAAAATTGTGGAATGAGAGAAGGGGTTGAGTCCTATTTATAGGGGAGAAAATTCATCCCTAGATGAAGTTTGAATGTGATTAAAACTTTAACTTTATTTTTAATTTTAAAGAATAATCTTCTATATGATTAGGATTCTTTTAAAATAGTTGACATATGATTAGAAATATTTAATTGATAAGAAATATAACAATTTGATTTCAATTCAAACTCTTTTCTTAATCTTAACCAACTATATCGTTTCTTATCATATCATATCTTCTCTTTATTTTATTTTTATTTATTTACAAAATCTGAGGTGTTACAAAAGTGGTGCGATGAAAGTAAATTATTACATAGTATCAAAAGTACAACATAATGTGTTGTCTAGTTTTTAATCATATTTTTACTTGACGTCTTATGATGATCATGTATATTTTTTTTATCTAAGAACGATATTATTTAATGATGATTGGCAATAATCACTATTCATCTAATTTCAAATGGATCTTTATTTATTTATCATGATAAATCCATTATTTAATCATAAGATATTTTATCATGTTTTATATTAATACATTATTTAAATTTTAATTTATTTACCTATTGGACTTCACAAGAGCACATTATTTTATGATTTATTTATGTAGAAAATTGATGATGAAAACACATGCGACGAAGAAAGATCACGATGATGTTGAAGCACATGAATATTAATATATTATCGAGTTGTATTTTCTATTTCAAAAATTAATTAAGAGTTATGTTATGAATTAGGGAGACATGAAATTCATCCGAGACTTTCGCGTATATGTATTGATATATTTATTTCTATTATTTTTATATTTTGTCTTTCACTTAATCGATCAAAATTTTAAAATACTATTTATGCCATGTAAATATTTTTTTTAGTATCTTTAAAAACGTATTATATATATACACACACTAAATATATATACACACACTAAATGGCGTAAGATGGAATATGAATATTCATTTTCTTAAAAAATATGTTTCACAATCGACGATCGATCTCAAATGACTCGAACTTCTCATTAAGCAAAAAAAGCTCCTCGATCGATTTTCCAAAACTTTGATATAACTTAATAAGTGAGAACGAATATCCACCGTCCATTTCTCCAATCTGCGCACATCTTTCAACGTCCACGGCTCCACGAAACATATATTTATGCGGACTCTTGGATGGAACCGGCGTGTAGTTTAAAGGTTTAAAACTAAACAAGGACTCTTAAATCTTCTTAATTGATAACTAAATAAATAAATAAGCACTCTCGTCGCTCGCCTTCTTCTTCTTCTTCTTCTTCTTCCGAACTCCTCTTGCTCTCGTTTCCGCTTCGTACTCCTTCGCCCCCTTCGCGAGCGATCCCAAAACCCAGCGACAAATCGAGATCGAGGGTTCGAAGGAGGCGAAGGATTTCGCCCATCTCCGCGTTCTTCGACCTCGATCTCCGGCGATCTCCTCCGATCCGGGTGCGACACCGCGCCTTGTCAGGCAGATCTAGGTTTCGCGACTTCGAAGCTCCTCCGCGCTTGGAAATGGCCGCCTCCGACCAGTCGGCGCCCGCCGTATCTCCTCCCTCCGCCCAAGTGGTACGACCCCCTTTCCCCTTCGCCGATCCGATCTCTCTGTGGTTCTCGCTCTCGCGTCGGCTCGGGAGAATTTCCGGCGAGGTCTTCAGGGTCTGATCTGACATAGGGTTGTCTGTGATGTGTAGGTCGGGAACGCGTTCGTTCACCAGTACTACCACATCCTCCACCACTCCCCACAGCTCGTCTACCGGTTCTACCAGGAGAGCAGCAAGCTCGGCCGGCCTGAGCCCCAGGGATTGATGAACTCCGTCACCGGCATGGATGTGAGCCCTTGCAAACTTGTTCTCGTCGGAATCTCTTGATTTGAGTCATTTCGTTTGTTAGTAAGACAAAAAAAACAACTTTCTTTTCTGTTGTTTGTTGATGGAAGTTGATCCGAGTGATTGCTGAATTATGATCGAAAGCTCCCCGCAAAAAAAAGTTATGATCTTTTGAATGTTTGCTTGCTGTCTTTATTACTGACGTGTTGTGTTTGTTTTGGGTGTTTGACTGAATTGATGGGAAGGCCATCAATGAAAAGATAATGTCCATGGACTATAGTGACTACACAGCAGCGATCAAGAATGTGGACGCGCAGGAGTCTCATGACGGTGGAGTTATCGTGCTGGTGACGGGTTGCCTCACTGGGAAGGAGAAAACCAGGAACTTCACACAGTCATTCTTCCTTGCCCCCCAGGACAAGGGCTACTATGTCTTGAATGATATTTTCAGGTACGTGGATGTGGAAGATCGTCAACCAGGGAGCCACGTCTTGACAAATGAAGTTGGTGCAGTTACACCTGATCAAGGTACGTTGGAACTTGGAAGCCGCCTTGCTTTATGAAGTTAAAAGTTTAAGCTGTCATCCAGTGCTGATTTTGTGCTTCCGGGTTGTTACACTTCTGCTATTTTATTTGCAGAGGCACCTGCAGAGCAGGATCCAGAGGTAATTGATCGATCAGTATCACCCGAGGCAGAAGAAGAGGTAGTGAATGAGGAAGAAGTGTATAATCCCTCAGAGGGTGAGGTTGATTCAGTTGTAGAGGAAGAAGGACCAGTAGAAGAGGTGATCAACGAAGTTGTAAATGTTTCTCAGCCTGTGGCAGCTGAATCTAGCTCTACCATTCTTCCGGAAGAGGCACCAAAAAAGTCATATGCTTCGATTGTAAGAATTTGTTAAAACAGTTTCAATTTAATTCAATTTGTTTTCCTTGGATTTTATTGTTTTCTTTCTGATAGATAACTATGCCTATGAGTCTTGCATATAGTTTAGGCTTCGTACTAAAAAAACAGAACATTGCATGAAATTTTATGGCTTACTTTGCACAACCTAATTGAAGGAAAGGGGGAAGTGCCGGAGAAGAGATAGTTTGTGCATTTATCAGGGGAAAAAAGTAGTAAGGAGTTAAAATAAAGTTCTCTATCATTTTACTCCTAATTAGGAGCAAGAAGTAGCTAAAGTATAGGACAGAGAAAAAAAGGTCTCCTTAATTAACTTTTGTTTCTCTCCAAAATTGAATAGTTTTTGTTCAACAAAACTGAATCATTTGATAAGAGTGATCTCTACTTTTCTCTTTGTTCAAATAATAAGGAAAAGAAAAAAAAAGTTATTGCAACTTTTTATCTTTCTAAAAGAAAATCAATATTTTATATCCTTTTTTTTCCTCTCTTCCTTCTCACCTAACAATTGATCTTTTAAGATATTCAGAATATCATTCTAGCATTAGTCATGCTCCTTTGCCTGTATGACAATTTACCTTCAGGTCATTTGTGCAATCGGGCCATATCTACTCTTTAAGTATATTGTGATATTGCTCGAAACATTAAGTCTCATGTGTATGGCTTTCAGAAAAAATATACTGATGACATATCAACAACTTATTTGATCCACTTTACACCAGAATGCCTGTTGAACATTTTTTCTTACTGATGTTATTTTAGTCATCTGTGTATCGCATATGAATTTTCAGTTTCTATTCAAACATAGTAAGTATTGTGTGCTTCTTTTCTGGTATTGCAAGAAGCCATGATGTATCATTCCATATTACATTTTCTGAGAAATCTGAAGATCTTAGATATCTATTACCTGATGCAGGTAAAAGTCATGAAAGAAAATGCTGTTCCTATTTCAGCACCTGCTACTGTGCCTCCACCTGCTAGGACAGCACCTGTGAATCCTGAACGTCAAGCTGTATTGACACCTATACCAGCTCCAGCACCAGAGATTGCTTCTGGTTCTGTCTCTATAGAGAGCACCATTAGCCAAGAGGCGGAAGGTCGATCAGAATACCATAATAGGAACTATTATATGAATTGCACATTCTAGTGAACTTGTCCTGATCTTCCATTTTATATTTCCAGCTGATGGACGCTCAATTTACATAAGAAGTCTTCCTTTAAATGCTACTCCTGGCCAGCTTGAGGAGGCATTTAAGAACTTTGGACCTATTAAGCCTGGTGGCATTCAAGTTAGAAGCCACAAGGTTTGTCTTATGTCAATCCTTTATCTTCTTATCAAGTTCTTTTTAATTTATCTTCCTTTTTACTTTTGGAATATTTGTTTTTTTTGTTTGACTAATTTTCAACAAATTATAAATGCAGCAACAAGGATTTTGCTTCGGTTTTGTGGAGTTTGAAGTTGCTAGTGCTGTCCAAAGTGCAATTGAGGTACTCATGTCCAATAACTTGTGGTTCATATTTGCCTATTATTTGTGCATAAAATATTTTGTGGAAGGTGAAACCAGCTTAAATTAGATTATTGTTTGAGTAGGTTCTTTTCTCTTATGCTGTAAAGAACTGTGAGTCTGGTTGCTGGCTCTAGTTTTTACTAATTTAGCTTCTTCATTGGTTGTAACTGTTTTTTTTCCTTATTGCTTCTCTTTTTCCATTTCATTTTTCCCTATTCGGTTAGTATAGATACGCTGTAACGGTTTAATTATTTTTAACAAAGATCTTAGGTACTTACAAGAGTTAATTGAATATGTACCATTATGGCATTAAATATTGGTGCAGTAAAAAGTGAATGTCCTTCAACTATGCTTATTTGTAGTACCAACATACTTCTTTGGTAAATTCTAAATTGACATAAACGAGGCAACCAAAATTAAAGATTATGCATCTAGTAGTAATAGTACTATTTAAGAGATGAAATTTCCAATACTTTGATGCATACGAGGCCAAACCTGGAAATAACTTTGTAAAAGACTTTTGGAATATATAAAAATATCTATCATCGATCCCTGCTCACATACACATATTTCAGAATTGAATACTTCTTCATGTGTAACCAACTAGGATCCTGTTGTTGTTGGTATGTGATGCTTTTTTGTATGGATTATTCTGGGTCATAATGCTTTTTTTTTCAATTTAGGGACCCTTCTTTTTATCCGTTAGACATCCATGACTTCAATATTCCTATTTGTGAAACTTCAATATTGTATTCTTAAATTTTATATCTCATTCTTATTCTTTTTGAGGGGATTTTATATCCCATTCTTATTGTTAGAATTCTCCTTTTATAGCTTTCAGAATATTGCTAACCAACAAATTGATGTTGAAGACTCGAAAATCTCCCAGAAGTTTTATTACTCTTTTTGTCTCAGATTTCTTATCAATTATCTTATTTCCCTGAATAAGTTATGGGCTTCATTTGGAATACCAAATCCTTAACAGAAATTGCTAACAGATATATTTTGTTCTTACGTTAGAATCAGCATGAAACTTTCTATAGTGAGCTTGGTCACGTTTCTACTATTTTCTTTAAACCTAAGAATGCAAATGAATAGTTTGACATGCCATAAATATAGGATTAGAAAAAATACTTTTTTTTTAAGGATTAAAAACCTACTTTTGGGGAAGTTTCAAAGTGGATCCAAGTGACATACACACGCAAGGTAGTATGGTTACCTACAAAATGAATAGCATAGTTGCTGGTATTTTACCCCTAAAAAAAGTTGTTGGTGTTTTCTTTAAAATTCAGAATGCATATTCGTCTTCTCATAGGTGGCCTAGTAAATTTTGACGGTTGGCTAAGTACAGTTTGTCGTCTAGCATAAAGTGTGAATATATTTTCCAATGAGACTAAGTGTTATTTGGGTTTTAGCGACATGGTTTTATAGCGTGCTCATCTCGTCCTAGTTGTTGGCCCTCTTAGTCTAAGTTTTGGATAAATGTGAGTACTAGCTTTTGTGCCTAAATCAGTTCTTATTTATTGGTTCACCTTTTTTAATCAACAAATATGTCTCGTTTTGCACATGATCTTAAGCACATATTCACTATCTCATGTTATTTAATATTTGGCTCTGCATATCTCATGATTGTTATTTTGCTTCTCATAGTACATGTAACTACTTCTATATTCATTCTTGGTGATCCTGACCACTTGTCACTGCTCTAGATCACTCTTAGATATTAGAAGAATTTTTGCATTGCTTTCCATTAGTTTATCAATAGACTAACACCTAATATTCTTGACTTTAAGTTTAATTTGTTAAAAGTGTTCGGTTGACTGTTGTTTGCTAATTGATCATATTTTTAGTTGAGATACCTTCTCTACCAGAATGTGATTGTCTGGAAGTCTGTATATCCAATTATGTTCCCCTGTAATGTCTACACCGATTGATGGGCGAGAATAGTGTGGTAAATTCTGATATTGATGCATAAACCTTGAATCATGTATGTCACAAATGTTTGTAACTTTCAGTCCAATCATAGAAAACTCTTATGTGTTCCAAAATGAAGTTTGGTTTGATAGTGTGCAAAATACCATTAGCACCAAAGTTCTATATTATGTATTTGTACAATCTTGAGCATCATTTTGAAATGTGTTTCATGCCTTGGTTCGCAGGCTTCACCTATTATGATTGGTGGCCGTCAAGCTTTTGTCGAGGAAAAAAGGCCTAGTGGTTCACGAGGCAAGTACTTCAAACTTTTAATTTGGCACTGTGATTTGCTTGTTGATTGTGTGTGAAGTCTTGTCATCATACTAGTTTCTCGAAGCTGCAAGACTTTTTAGTACTTTCAGTGCAGATTGCACATCTCTAAGATTGTTCTTGTGAGTAAACATGATTCTGGCATTCTCTCTCGTGCAGTTAGTAGCAGCAGAGGACGATACATGCCAGGTAGGGGTGGTGGATTCAGGAATGAAGGTGTGAGAGGTCGTGGGAATTATGGCGGAGGAAGGGGTTTTGGGAGAGGAGATTACGGTAATAGAACTGATTTCAGTGGGAGAGGTGGTGGTAGGGGACCTTCAAACCGAGGAACAGAAGGTGGATATCAAAGGGTTGACCAACCAGGATCCAATGGAGGCCGTGGAAACCGTGCTGGACCAGCAACCAATAATGCATCTCCCAAGAATGATATGCCGCGGGTACCGGCTTCAGCATAATGCAACATATAAGGAAGCAGTCGTGGTATTTTAATTTTGATTTTAGAGTTATTCATTGAGAATCACAGGCGCGCCAGTTGTAACTTTTGTCTCAGCCTTTTTCAGCATAGATGTGAGTGAACATGGTTTTAACTGGTAGGGATGCTGCATTTGTAGGATGTGTATGAGCTAGGAGTGTAGTTTAGATAATGTCTTAGGTAACATTTTCCGTCATGTTTACCTTATCGTTAAGTAGTAAAAGTGTCCATCAATTTTCTTTTACTCTTTTTCTCTTTCCATTATTTCCATTAGACAATTGACTTCAATGATCGTCCAGTAGATGTTAAACTCAAAATGTATTGAGATGTAGCGGGCATTTGTTATGAGCTTGAATTATAAAGTTGTTGCATTCAGACGCAACCGCATGTTTTCAGTGAATTGTCACTTGAAGCTCCATGCGTGTTCGTTTCTGCTTGTAATCCTGAGGGATAAGGAACTGATTATTTATATCTTACCTTCTTTTTCATTACATGATACTACGTTGTGTAAATGGCCCCATAGTTTCCTTCTTTCGTAGAGTTATTTTCTACTGAAATGTTTATCATCGTGACCAATTGAATTGTGAAATAAAAATTTTCTGACCTGAATCACGGATCTTTTTACTAGTAGACACGGTGCTAATAAATATGCAGTAAACGAGTACAAAATTTTGCTTTCAAGTTGAAATAGAACTTTGAAATTAGTGAAAATTGAACATTAAAATCGTGGGCATTGAGAGAGGATATTTCTTCATCACAACCATATGACCTCAGGTAGTCGCACCTTTTGCCTCGTCTGGGGCAGTAAATTGCACATTTTCACATTTCAAACAACGTTACTTATTCCACAAATGTATTGTAATATAATTGTAAAATAATTAACATGCGTTCACATGATAAATTTATGTACCAATTTAAAGTATAAATGTAAAAAAAATAATAGATTACATTAATATGTCATAAATTTGAAATAACACTTAGTTATAAGTATTCATAACTAATAATCTATTAATTAAAAAAACCGTGAGATGAAAATGCACTTGTAATAATTTTAACGTACAGTATATATTTTGTGAAATTGTGAAAATTTCACTCTCTTAACCATTAGTAAGTTAGTTAAACAAAGTAATTAACATTTTCAAGTTTTTTATTATATAAAATAAAGAGTCGTACGTACTCGTGGTACAAAATGTTATAAACCCTATAAAAATTTATATAACTTTTAAATTAATTTTCGAATAAAATTTGAGTCCAAGTCATTTAAGAATTTATACTCATTTGACTCGTTTTACGTATTTAAACTCTTAAATAATATCTAGATTCAAGAACATGTGCTATTGTTAGTTCTCAAGAACTAATTGATTAGGCAAAAAAAAAGATTTGAGATATATTTGAATGAAAATAATATAATAATGAGGTATTAAAAAGTTGATTAGAAATTTTAGTTTGATGAAATTTTAGAATTAAAAAATAATTTTTTTGATTAAATACAAAAAAAAAATATATTTTAAGAAGATAAAATGTAAAAATAAATTATAAAACATATTAATTTATTATGACTAAGTATTAACATAATATAAAAGAATATTTCACATATTCATTAAATAATAAATAATATCAAAATAAAAGTATTCATGAATAATTAATTAATTAATTTATTTGCTTTCATAATTTAATTAAACCATAAATATGTGCTTTGAATGTAACTTATTTATAATACGAAAATAAACATTATTTATGATGTTTTAAGTTATATACAATAAAATAAATATTTACATAAAAATGTATTAAAATCATCTTCTAATCTAACGTATATATGTACATAAGAGGCCGTTCTCATCGTTGAAGTAGAAGGCTCAGAGACTACCGACTCAAACTTAGAAGTCAAAACTTCATAATTTAATTAATATTTTTTTGTTAATTCAAATTTGAAGTATTTTATTTGAAAAATAAATAAACATAATTTCTAATTGTAATAAAATAATAATGATTTAAATTGGAAATAAGCAAAATAATTGTTATTTCGTAGGACTAATCAATATGAATAATAGTTAGATGTTAGCAAAATCAGCGCAATTTCAATAAAATAGGACAAACAAAATCAGCGCAAAAAATTTATAATTGTTTGCTGATACAATATATTTATTTATTAAAAAAATAAATCATACTAGAATATAATTAGACTGTAGTATAAAAAGATACTTGTTTACTATTAGAAATTTAATAATATATAATAAATAATATGATATATTAAGTCTTAGAGATATTAATTAGACGAAAAGAAAAAGTAGGAGCAGATTCTAGGAATAGTTCTTGGACAACGGAAGGAAGTCCACAAGTTTAAATTATTGACCATAATTTAAACTCTGGTGTGTCCATAAAAAATTAAGAGGTGTAGCCGAATTTGCAAGAATTAGGACTGATTCTAAAATTTGCAAGAATTCCGACCTAGCTCTTGCATCCAAACAGTTCATAAGAGTTGGTTCTAAAATTTAATAATTATAATCATTAAATACAATAAATATTAATAAAATAATATAATTATTTAATTAGTTTAATAAATAAATAATTTTGACTAAGATTTAAAGTTCAAATCTTGACTCTTCTTAATTTTTATAATTTACTTCTATATATTTTTATCTCCTTCTAACTTTTGTTCTCTCACGGATATGCTCCTTTCTTGGTTTTGTTTGTCATCTATTTCTAATATTCCCGAGTGTTGAAGGTTTTGCTTCACATCTAAATTGTCTCAAATCTCTTCTTCATAGTTATGATTATTTTAATGTCCGGTGCTCGCTCGCACACGCTCGGAGTTTATGCGTCGTCGATCAAATGTGTGTGCTCTTTCTTTTATACGTGACATTTTCTGGGTTAAACTAATTGCATGGAAGAGGGAACTAACATCTTTGTTTTGTATCATCTTTGATACCTATTTGCAGCTTACTTTGTCCTCCAAGTCTGCAATTCACTAGCTATATGTTGCATATCATTAGGGCTCTATTTATTAGTCTAGTACTTATCAACAAATATAAGCATCTAAGACTAGGCAAATGTAATAGCTCCTCTCATTCCGACTAAGAAACTGATATGATGTGTTCCATACCTTTCTGTTTAACATGGCACAAGTTATAAACCACTTTAACATACAATTATCTTTAATAAGATCAAAGTACTAAGGCACACTTCCCTTGTCAATGTTTCACATAATTTGTAGAGCTGCCATTTTTAGCTTCGTGAACCTACACGAGCCCAACATTTACATCAAACTTACAATGCTGCTCTTTGGCTTAAAATTTGTGAGCATAATATCACAAACTTAGACTTTTAAGTACGTGTGACTTTAATTTTTTCCTTCCCAGAGGCTAAGTCAATCAACAACTTTCCTTCTAATTTTTTTTAGAAGCAAGATTCAAATTTTCTGAGCAAAAAACAACACAAAATGCACAAGAGTGGTTAAGGAAAAAAAAAACATACTTCGTTAAGTTTTCAGTCAAGTCTAGATGAAAGTCAGAACCCACCTATATATAACCTACACATAGAGTAGTTAGAATAACTACCCAGTTACAACTTCCTCTAACTTACACCATTTCACTTAGTGTAATTTATGAACACTTATACATTGTCACAAATAATACAACACATAATAATATTTCTGTAAAAACTCCTTACATAATATTTTGGCCAATATTACATACTAAACACTTAGATAACTACCTAGGGCATTTTGTCAAACACCTGGCATGCATCCCAACTAGCAGCCAGCTCTTGTCCTATGGCTTTCGCGAGCGCGCAGTAGCATTTCCTCAGTCATTTAGGCAATGTGTTACAACTCTCCCCCACCGAAGTTGTTGCCGTCCTCGGCAACGCCTTGAACTTCGCAATCGCATATGTAAACTGCCATAAATCATACTCTCGCTCCCAAGTGTCTTCAACTGCTGGATAGTCCTTCCAACGAACCAAGTATTCGGTGAAGTTTGGAAGGGCTCTTCTATTTTTGCGCTCCTTCAAGATTTCGAGAACCTCTTTGTCGTGGGACTTAGTCATATTTACCAGCGGCCTAGAAGACTCACCTCTTTTCGGATCTTCAAGATCCTCATAAAATGGCCTTATCATGCTAACATGAAAGACATGGTACAACTTGAGTCTAAGCAGCAAATCCACGCAATAAACTACCTTACCAACTCGAGCAATTATCTTATAAGACCTTCATACTTTCGAACAAGGCCTTTGTGCACTTTGCGAAGCGTCTTGAATTGCCTCGTCCCTAACTTCACAAGCACCTTGTCACCAATCTGGTACTCAACATGTCTTCTATTCTGATCCACAAATTTCTTCATCTTGTGGGCTGCCTTATCTATAATTGTCTTTGACGTCTCCAAGTTCTCTAGTCATTCCTTGGCAACTTGAAATGCAGCAGGGCACTTCCCATCATAGTGTGTTGTCATCCCAGTCGAAGTAATCGGTTGCCTACCCGTCACTAACTCGAACAGACTCTTCTGCGTTGCCTCATTTCTTTGCATGTTAAAGGAAAATTGGGCAACATCCAGTAACTTGGCCCAATCCTCCTGACTGGCGCCAACAAAATACCTAAGGTAAATCTCCAAGATGTGATTCACCCTCTCAGTCTGGCCATCCGTTTGCGGGTGGAAGGCTGTGGAAAATCTTAAGTCTGTTCCAAGCAAACGGAACAACTCTCTCCAAAATGTTCTCGTAAAACGAGGATCCTTATCACTCACAAGGATTTTCGGGACTCCCCAAAACTTCACAACATGTTTTACAAACAACAAGGCCGACTCTTCTACCGTGCACTCCCTCGAAGCAGGGATGAATGTTCCATATTTCGAAAACTTGTCCACCACCACTATGATGGACCCACATCCTTCAGATTTCAGCAAAGCTGAGATAAAATCCATGGTAACCATCTGTCATGGTCTCTCAGGAATTGGTAAAGGCTCCAATAATCCGACCTGCTTCTTCTGTTCGACTTTGTCCTGCTGACAAATCAAACAAGTGCGCACATACGCTTCGATATCTTCTCGCATCTTCGGCCAGAAGTAAGTGGTCCTCAACCAAGGCAAAGGTCCTAGCTACGCCAGGATGTCCAGCCCACTTGGAATCATGGCAATCACGCATGATCATTCTGCGCAAATTCTCATATCAAGGTACAAAGATACGTCTACCCACGGTAAACAACAATCCTTTCTCTGCCCAAAACCGTCGAGATTTCCCATCTTTCACGAGTCGCATCATCTCTATTGCTTTTGGGTCCTGGACCATGCCTTCCCGAATTTGACGATGAAAGTCCATTTTCACAGATGTTATCGTCGTTAACTGGGCTTTGCGACTCAGTGCATATGCCACTACATTCGTTCTCCCAGTTTTATACTCCAACTGAAAATCAAATTCGGCTAAGAAGTCCTGCTACCGAGCCTGCTTCGGTGTTAACTTCTTCTGATTCTGAAAGTAAGACGTCGCAACATTGTCCGTTTTTACTACAAATTTACTCTCAAGTAAATAATTTCTCCAAACTCGAAGACAATGTATAATTGTTGTCATTTCCTTATCATGCACAACATAGTTCCTTTCGACATCATTGAGTTTCCGACTCTCAAAGGCTACCGGATGCCCCTCTTGCATTAGGACCCCGCCCAAGGCAAAATATGATGCATCGGTATGCACTTCAAAGGACTTCCCATAGTCCGGAAGACGAAGGCAAGGCTCTTGCACGATAACCATCTTCAAATCCTCAAAGACTTTCTGGCACTTTTCTCCCCAAGTCCACGAAACATTTTTCTTCAACAAGTCGATAAGAGGCGCTGCTCACCGAGAGAAGCCCTCGATGAACCTTCGATAATAGTTCACCAATCCTAGAAAGGAACGCAATTCTGAAACGTTCGATGGGGGATCCCACTCTTGGATCGCTCGAACTTTTGCGGAATCCATGCGGATTTCACCTGCTTTTATGTGGTGTCCTAAGAACATCACCTCAGTTTGTCCAAAGCAACATTTTTCCCTCTTAACATAGAGTTCGTTTGCTTTCAGCAATTGGAAGACCTCTTCCAAATGACGAACATGTTCTTGGACCGAATCTGAGTACACCACGATATCATCTAGATAGACCACTACACACTTATCCAAAAGCGAGTGGAAAATCATATTCATCATTGTTGAGAATGTCTTCGGGGCATTCGTCAACCCGAAAGGCATTACTAAGAACTCGTAAGACCCATACCTCATTACATAGGTCGTCTTCTGTTCATCGCCTTCCGCTGCGAACTTGCCAATACCCTGATCTTAAATATAACTTAGAAAAGATCTTAGCTTTCCCTAATCAATCAAATAGATCGCTCACCAAAGGGATCGGGTATTTGTTTCGCACAGTCAGCTTATTCAAAGCTCTATAATCAATACACATCCTTAAAGACCCATCATGCTTTTTCTGGAACAACATCGGTACTCCAAAAGGTGCTTTCGAGGGTCGAATGAAACCTACCTTCAAAAGTTCTCCCAACTATTTTCGGAGTTCTTCTAGCTCCGGCAGCGCCATGCGGTAAGGTCCCATGGCTAGAGGTTTTGCTCTAGGGATCAACTCGATCTCGTGATCCACACCTCTCCTAGATGGTAACTTCTGGGGTAATTCTGGGGGCATAACATTAGCGAATTCTTCAAGTATCGCTTGGATCTCCCTAGGCACTTGAGCAACATGACCCATCTCTTCGGTGATCATAGTCTCTAGATAGGTCTGCTCATTCTTTCGGACTCCCTTCCTTATTTGCATTGTCGACAACATCTTGTTGTTGATACTTGCTCTAAGCAAGGGAACATTGTACAATCCTTCTTACGACGTAAGGGACAAAGCGTCAGTAGCTAGCTTGACTTCCCTAAACGTATCCAAGAACTCCATCCCTAAGACGAGTTTGTGATCGTCCATGTCGACTACTATTATGTCGGCATGGCCCTTCCATTAACCCGTTTGCATGGGAACTCCATGTGCAACTCCTCGGATTGGCTGTGACGCGACGTTCACAATTTTGATCAGCCCGAGTTCCTTAGTGTATGATATTCCAAGCCTAGCAGCTTCTTCGGTGGCCACAAAGTTATGAGAGGCCCCGGTGTCTACCAACGCTTTCGTGACAACATCATTCACTAACAGATCCACAAAGATTAACCCTTTCATAGAGGGTTTCGTCTTTCTTACTGGCATACTTGCGGCAGCAGCCGTAAGTGCCATTATAGACCCCATTTGTGTCGTCGATTCCGTCTCCTTAGGATCTGCAATCGAAGCCATGGCGCTCAGCTTCTTTGGACACTCCCGTTGGAAATGCAGACCTCCGCACGTAAAGCACTTCAACTCCGAAGGCTTTTGTCCACTGAATTTTCCATCCTTCCTCTCTTTCTTGCCATCTTTACGGAATTTATCCATCTTGGACTTTCCCTTATCATATTTCTTAGCAATATTCTCCTTATCCTTGGAGAAATCTGCCAAGGACTTCGCCTTGGCAATAGCAGCGTCCAAGGTTCCTACCGCGCTATGCTCAATCTCCTGAGCGGCCCAATACTTAAGGCCATTCTGAAAATGAAAGAGGCATTGCTCCTCATTCAAATCCGTTAGTTCCAACATTAGCGACTGAAACTGTTTCACGTAGTCTCGGATGGACCATGTTTGCGTCAAATCCGTGAGTTTCTTTATAGCAACTTTATAGGCATTCTTGGGGTAGAATTGTTGACGGATACTCTCTTAAAGTCGTCCCATTCTACTACATAAATTGTCTTATCTTCCTCGACCATCCGCCACCAAAGCAAGGCGTCGTTCGACAGGAAACACACGGTTGTTTGGATCTTATGGCCACTTTAGTCGATTTCGCTATTTTTGTACACCGTCTCCAAAGACCAAAGGAAACCATCAATCATTTTTGCCTCCCGCTTGCCAACAAACTTAGGAGGGTCAGGGCCACGATATTTGAGAATTTTTTGGCACTTCTCTCCGCCTTCTTCCCTAACATTGTCCTATATCTTCAAGAGATTGATTTTCAGAGAATCCATTTTCCTCACATAGGATTCCTCTAATTGAACTACTTTTCGATCTAATGTCTGCACTGTCCAACCCAGTGACTCAAGCTTCCCTACTAGATCGTTCAAGGCTGAAACGATAATGTCCAACACCATTACCTTCTCCTCTATAGATGATACCTGGTGTTCCATGAACCCCAAATCCCTTTCCAAAGACACCAACGTTGGTCTAGGCGATGCCTTCTTCTTTGCCGCACCATCCCCTGGGCTTGTCCCAGTATTCATTGATGTTGTGCCCACGTTTTCTGCATTCTCTGCTGTCAGAAAATCTGCTCTGATACCAAATGTCACACACTTAAACTTTTAAGTATGCGTGGCTTTAGTCTCTTCCTTCCCATAGGCTAAGTTAGCCAACAACTTTCCTTCTAATTTTCCTTAGAAGCAAGATCCAAATTTTTCGAGTAAAAAGCAACACAAAATGCACAAGAGTGGTTAAGGGGAAAATGAATACTTCATTAAGTTTTCAGCCAAGTCTGGAAGAAGGCCAGAACCCACATATATATAGCCTACACATGGAGTAGTTAGAATAACTACCTAGTTACAACTTCCTCTAACTTACACCATTTCACTTAGTGTAATTTCTGAACACTTATACATTGTCACAAATAATACATCACATAATAATATTCCTGTAAAAACCCCTTATATAATATTTTGGACAATATTGCATACTAAACAATTAGATAACTACCTAGGACATTTTGTCAAACACCTGGCGTGCATCCTAGCTAGCAGCCAACTCTTGTCCTATGGCTTTCGCGAGCGCGCAACAACATTTCCTCGGTCATTTAGGCAATGCGTTACAACAAAGAGATTAGTTAGTGGCAAATTGTGATGCAAGACATTCTGAAAGTCCTTGTGTAGTGTAGAATGGTAAATGATGTGTGAGATCAGGAACCACCATTATTGTTGGAGATAATTCAAATTTTGTGTGCTAAATAATCCCAAAGCATGTGAGCAGATGTGACTTAGAAGTTAAATGTGAAATTAGATGTGTGTTGTCATAAATGTTTAAGTTGAAAGGAAGAATGTCTTTATATTTATATTTTTAGGACTCTTCCTCACGTGTGGATTGCTCACTAACTCAACTCACCACATGAACTACTAAAGAAAAAATAATATTATTTAATATAGCTTCATTAGGATTTGAACTTAGAACCTCTTGACCTGCTATTGTACCATATGAAAATAGATGTATTGTCAATTGTCCTAAAAGCTTAAACCGATAAAAAAAATATCTGAACTCGAAGGTCGAAATTTGGTAGTATATATAAATAAAGATATTACCTATTTAAGTATCTTCAAGTTGTCTTAGATAGAGAAAACCATTTTTTGCTTAAAGAATGGCCAATTTGCAGAAGAAACCAACATATCCTTTTATATACCATCAACTGCAATTTTAAGTTTTTATTTGTGTTAGTAATTATAATATTATTCTTATTGCTTATATACATATATGTACTCTACTTTATGCATGCATAATTTTGATATAGTTTACGGAACGTTGATTTTCTTACATGATGGTTCAGTTCGTAGTGAATTCTTCCCTATGTTCACGTTTAATTTGAATCTATCATACTTTCTTGTTGTATCGAATTAGATGTAATTTAATTGTGATTGTGACTTGTTTACTTTATTGAATCTCCTTTTATTTTTTTCCCCATATCTTATGTGTAATTTGAAATTGTCCAAGATCAGGTTGAGCTGCACTCGGTTTATCTTATTTATCTTTTCTTATTCGTATGATGTTGCCAATTAGAAAATTCGATCAGCTTATCATTAAATATGATTATATAGAAATTACATAAGTTTATATATAAATATGATTATATGTAATAATCATGTTTATCAGCGTATGAAATTCCATCATATTTGTTTTGTTTTGTGCAATGTAATTAGAATACAAAATTAACATAACTAAAAAAGTATTATAGTTTTGCTCAAGTAATGTGTGCTTTGTTTAGTTCTTGTCAATTAGTGCAGTTCTATCTTTTAGTTTTGTTTTATAAAACTTTAGTTCATGATGTAGTTTGTATTACATTAATTTACAATAATTATTTTAATAATGCATTGCTAAATTAATTTGAAAGTTTCATAAATGGGTTACTCTTTTATTATGTTGTGTTGGGCTAGTTGAGCGACTTATCCAACATTTATTTGATTGACCAATGATTAATCTCAATCACTTGTTTGTGATATATTTGGTGATGCCTTCAAAAAAGGATAAAGGAATGAGGACATGAATTGAATTTGAGGCACCAAAATGTAATAAATGGAGTCTCATGATGAAATATATTTCCGTGGCATTAACAATGAAGGAAAATGTGGATGTGTTTTCAACAATAGCATGATTCATTTTGAAGCATGAAAGCGTGCGAGATCAAAATTTAATGTCAAAATTGGGTGAAATATGTAAATAATTCATTTTAAGAATCATTTGAAACGGATTGAAGGAAATTACAATTAGGTTACATTATTATTGAACAAAAGTGGATGCGAGTGGGATCCACAAATGCCAATGCCACCTAAACCCACAATGTGGGATTGTGGTGAATGTTTTTCTAGCATAGTAAGGGAGTATAATTTATTGAATTATGACTACTAGTTAACTTACTTGGGCTTATTAATATGCGGGCCTGACAAGGAAGAGGAATAAATAAAAAAAGAAAATGTGTTTGACTCAAACACGTGAAGAAAAGTTATAAAAGGAGGTGAGAGAGAGAGAGAGAGAGATCCGCGCATGGATATGCCGTGCGAAAAGAAAAAAAAGGTTTTTTCTCAGTCGTCGCCGTCTGCAAGTCCACCTAGGAGAGAGAAATAAAGAGAAGAGAAAATTTTGGGATTCGTTTTGGAGGAGTTCATGTTTCCAACGAAACTTCAAATAACGATTCTCTACAATTTTCTCATCAATCTCAGATATTTCGGTGAGATCTTTTTTATATGTATCCCGATTTTCGAAGAGATTATTCTACAATATCTAAGATTAATTTTTGAGACTTTTTATCAGAGAAGTAACTTTGTATCCTACTTTTTCATAGTGGAAGATTTATTGCTCTCTTTCGTGGTTTTTTCTTTAACAATGAGAGATTCTTCACATAAATCTTGTGTGCCTCTGGTCTGATTTATTATTGTCATCACCCCATTTAAATTTATGCATTAAGGAAAAGAAGATAATTTCACAAATATTTGTTCAGCCTTTTCACAACAGTGGTATCAGAGCTCAGGTTATCAACTGCATAAATTTAATGGATGACAATAATGCCTCCAGCCGAATTTCTGTGCTGACAGGATCAAATTATTCTATTTGAAAACCTCTGATGAGAGACTATCTGAAATGCAAAGACCTTTATGATCCAATTGAAATCGATATTGCAAAACCCGAGGGCATGTATGATATAAATGGAGGAGATTAAAAATCAAGACAGTTGCACAAATTCGACAGTGGATCGACGATAAGGTGTTTCATCATATTCCAAATATTGTTGAGTCTGATCAAATTTGAAAAAAAATACAAGAGATGTATGAGCGCAAATCACCGCAGAATAAGGTACCGTTAATGAAGAAACTTATTAACCTGAAATATAAAAATGGTCATTCTGTTGCTGAACATCTAGATAGTTTTCAGGAATTGATTAACAAGTTGACCTCAGTAAAAATCATGTTTGATGATGAGATCCAAGCATTACTGTTACTGAGTTCATTGTCTTTCTAAATAATTATGCTCTAGGAGGAAAGTTATATTTAGAAGTTATCAAGGATAGTTTGTTCAATGAAGAGACAAGAAGGCAAGAGTACATACTCAACAACTCATCATAAGCGTTGATTGTGGAAGACCATGGGAGAAGTAAACAGAGAAACTCTCACAGTTATGATTGGTCAAGGTCCAGGGAAAAATCGAAGTCCAGAAAAGATCTTGATTGTCATTATTGTGGCAAGCCGGGACATTTCAAGAAAGAGTGTAGAAAACTGAAACGTGACAAATCACGTGAAGGGTCTAACGATGCTGAAAAGGAGAAGAAGAGCAGTTATGGAAACAACGTTGCAGTGGTCACATTTGGTGATGTTTGCTTTCTTACTGAAGAATATTGTGTCAACGTTGTAAGTCAACACTCAGTTTGGATCTTAGACACTGCAGCTTCATTTCATGTTACCCCTCGTAGAGATGTCTTCTCAACATATACAATGGGTACATTTGGGTCATTTAAGATGGGAAATAAGTTTGAGTCCCTAATTGCTGGCGTGGTGATATTCGGCTGAAGACCAACACAAGTTGCAAAATTATGTTGGAAAATGTGAGACATGTATCTGATGTCCGGTTGAACCTAGTTTCAGTTGAAAAATTAGATGAGGAAGGCTATGAGAACAATTTCAAAGGGGGAGTGTGGAAATTTAAGAGAGGTTCACTACTTCTAGCAAAAGGACAAAGAGATCATACTCTTTACAAGACTGAAGCACAATACTGCACCGGTGAAGTAAACATGACTCAAGAGATGTCTCTTTCAAAGTTGTGGCACAAAAGACTTGGTCACATAGGCGAGAAAGGACTTTAGATGTTGACTCGACAAAATCTACTTCCAAATATAAAAGACACATCTCTTGATATATGTGTCCATTGTTTAGCTGGTAAGCATATTAGAGTTTCATTTAATATAACTTCTTCATCTAAAAGTTCGCATATACTTGATTTAGTGTATACTGACGTTTATTATATGAAGGATAAAACTCTAGGTGGTTCTCTTTATTTTGTTACATTTATTGATGACCATTCTAGAAGGGTTTGGGTTATTCCTATAGCACAAAAGATCATTGTTGATAGAATTCAAGTTATTTTATGTCAAAGTTGAGAGAGAAACTGACAGAAATCTCAATGTGTTCGCGCAGACAATGGTGGCGAATACAGAGGTTCTTTTGAAGAGTATTGCAACATCTTCGGCATCAGACTTGAGAAGATAGTTCCCAAGACTACTCAGCAAAATGGTGTGGCTGAGAGAATGAATAGAACAATAGAGGAATGTGTCAGATGTATATTGTTACATGCTAAGCTATCAAAGGGATTTTAGGGTGAAGCATTGATTACTATGGTTGATCTAATCAACCATACACTCTCAGTACCTCTAGATGGTGATATACCTATGAAAGTTTGGACAGGGAAGAATGCTTCATACAATCATATTAGAGTGTTTGGTTGTAGAGCTTTTGCTCACATCCCCAAAGATGAGAGATCAAAACTTGACAGTAAGACAAAAGAGTGTATCTTCTTTGGGTATATATGGAGAAGGAAAATTTAGCTACAGACTGTGGGATCTTGTTAACAGAAAAATTGTTAGAAGCATAGATGTAGTATTCGTAGAACACCAAACAATTGAAGATTTATCAAAAGATAAAAGCCAACATTGTTAAAAAATTATCTTGCTGAACTGAGTTCAATTGAAGCACCAATGGAAGATGACATAGCTCCAGAAGTTGATCAAGATCACAATAGAGATGATACTAATTCAGATAATTCAGATAATTCATATGCACCTTCGGATACTCAAGTTGATGATAATGTCGAGCAACCTATTGAGTAAAATGCACCAGAGTCAGAGCCTCAAGTGAGAGGATCGATAAGATGAAGATAAGAATCAAAGTGGTACCCCCCAATTGAGTATGTGTTATTAACTGAAGGGGTAGAACCAAAATGCTATGAAGAAGTCTTGTCACACGAGCAGAAAACTGAGTGGATGAAAGCTATGCAGGAGGAGATGCAATCTCTACATGAGAACAACACATATAAATTGATGAAGCTTCCTAAAGGCAAAATAGAACTCAAGAATAATGGGTATTTTGGCTGAAAAGTGAAGAAAAAATAATCCACACCTAAGATACAAGGTAAGATTAGTTATCAAATGATTCAGTCAGAAGAAAAGAATTAACTTTGATGAGATATTCTCACCAATGATTAAGATGTTATCAATTTGTATAGTTCTTGGATTAGCTACTAGTAAGAATTTGAAAGTTGAGAAACTTGATGTCAAAACAACTTTTCTCCATGGTGACTTGAAAGAAAAAATTTACATGGAGCAGCAGAAGAGTTCCAGGTGAAAGGAAAGGAACATATGATATGTAAATTGTAGAAAAGCTTATGTAGGCTCAAACAGGCACCTCGTCAATGGTATAAGAAGTTTGAGTCATTCATGATGCAACAAGGATATAATAAGACAAATGCAGATCATTGTGTCTTCGTGAAATATTTTTTACATGATGATTTCATCATTCTGTTGTTATATGTTGATGACATTCTTATTGTAGGTCGTGATAGAAGCAAGATTGACAAATTGAAATAAGAGGTAAGTCAATTCTTTTCCATTAAAGACCTAGGAGCAGCAAAACACATCCTTGTCATGAGGATCACCTGTGACCGAGAGCAACACAAATTATGACTATCCCAAGAGAAGTATATTGTGAAAGTCTTGAAGAAATCCAATATGAAGAATGGAAAAGCAATTTCATCGCCACTTGCAAGTCACTTGAAGTTGAGTTCTAGACAATATCTTAGAGGCAATGCTGAGAAACAGAAGATGAATTATGTACCATATGCATCTGCATTTAGTAGTTTGATGTATGCAATGGTTTGCACGAGGCCAGACATAACATATGCAGTTGGTGTGGTAAATCAATTCCTATCAAATCCTGATAGAGAGCATTATGATGTAGTTAAATAGATTCTCAGATATCTTTGAGGCACTTCTAAAATTTGTTTATGTTTTCGTGACTCTGATCCAGTACTAGAGAACTATACTAACACTAACATGACAAGTGACGTGGATAGTAGAAAGTCTACTTCTAGTTACTTGATGATATTTGCAAAAGCAGCAGCCTCATGGAAGTCCAAGTTACAGAAGTGTGTTGCACTATCAACAACTGAGGCAAAATATATCGCAACTACTGAAGCATGTAAGAAAATTCTATGGATGAAGCAATATTTCATAAACTTATGCCTGAAGTAGGAGGAGTACATTGTCCATTGTGATAATCAGAGTGCTATACATCCAAGCAAGCATTCTAGTTCCATTCTAAGCCCAAGCATATTGATGTTTGTTATCACTGGATTCGTGATGAGATCAAAAAGAAGAAGTTTTACCTTCAAAAGATTCATACTAACAAGAATGTATCATATATGATGACTAAGCCTCTACCCTTAGATAACTGAGTTTTGTAGAGAGCATGCATGTTTGTTAGAGCCCTCCGCATAATTAAGAAGGGAGAATTTATTGGGCATATTAATATGCGTGCCCAACAAAGAAGAGGAAAAAAAAGAGAAAACATGTTTGACTCGAACACGTGAAGAAAAGTTATAAAAGGGGTGAGAGAGAGCCACACATGGGTATGTCGTGCGAAAAGGAAAAATGTTTTTTTTTCAAGTCGTCGTCGTCTACAAGTCTACCGAGGAGAGAGAATAGAGAGGAGAGAGAAAATTTTAGGATTCGTTTTGGAGGCGAGTTTTGATCTGTTTTCAACGAAACTTCAGACAGAGATTTTCTACAGCCTTCTCATCAATCTCAGATATTTCAGTGAGATCCTTCTTATATCTATCTCAATTTTTGGAGAGATTATTTTGTAAGATCGAAGATTTGTTGAATCTAGGACCCCGAGAGTGTTTTGATGATCACAAATTTGTAAGGAAACTTAGTATGTACTGATGAACTTGTTGAGCTGATTTCTATAACATGATGTTTTCAAGTTCAGAGTTGATAGGTCGACCAAAGCTAAAGGAATGGACGACCTGTGCACACGGAAGATATATCTGAAGAACTACATGTGTGCAGTGGTCGTCCTAAGTATATGAAGCGGTCGACCAACATTAAAGGAGGAATACATATG
>LTAE01005445.1:5504-18645 GCA_001647135.1 Pontederia paniculata
AAAAATTTGTATATATATATATATATATATATATATATATATATATATATATATATATATATTGTCAAATTAAATTTGACAATAATTAATTACATAAATATAGGATAATAGTATATTTATATATGTCAAATAAGTCATCAAATTAATTATGAATTTATTCATTATATAATAAATGTAAATGAGATATAGAGTACAGTTGGTGTAGAGTAAATTTTAGTCATATGTTTTGTGATTATTTGTCCTGTATCCAAATTATTTCAACAAAAAAAATGTTCACCAAAATGAATATAAATATATTTATATATAAAAAAATATGAAAAAAATGAATATACAACATTCTAGTTGTCGAATTAAATCAGACAACAACTAATGACAAAAATACATAAGGCATAAAAATAAGTCATCAACAAATTAATTATGGATTTGAACATTGTGTTAAGGTAAATGAGATGTAAAGCTACAACTCATGATCCACATAGAAAGAGGAAACATGGGCATCCCTCTTGCACGTCTCAGGGCGAGCAACTTTTGTTGGCCTCAAAGGACATGCAAACCAAGTAGATTATTCGTCCTACTCAAAATATTAAATTTACATGAGATCCAAAGGTCGAATTTGTACATTAGACCTTGTGTCATGTGTGACATAAGTGCACCACATTTTCCCCCTTATTTTATTTAATACTTTATTCATATATGAGAGTACGATATCTCAAGGGCATCTTTTTTTACAAGCACAATTTTAAAAAAATAAAATATGTTTTATATTGCATTTAAAAATGTTGAACCAGAAGACTAGAAGCTTCAAAAGGATGGTCCAAAAATTTGCATATAGACAATGTTGTTGAGATCTAGATTTCATATAAAATTATAAAAAAAAAGTTTTAAGATTAAAGATCGTAAGATTAAAATCTTACGTATTAATAAAATAATATATTTAAATATTATATATATATATATTAACAATTTTTTGTTCTCAATTTTTAAATTAGAGTTCGCTGTATCACAATTTGATCAATTTACAAAAAATATTGAACTTTATCTATATTAATTATTATTAATAAAAAATATAAAAATATTAAATAATTAAAATATTCATTTAAAATTATATAAATCATATTATCGTAAGATCGCATGACATAAATTAAGATTCTATTAAAATCTTATACATAATATCTTCGTATTAAAATCGAGATCGATTGAAACTTTTAATATCGTCACATTCAGGGACAAACCCATATATACCCCGAGGAGGGGCCTGGCCCCCCCCCCCCTCCTCCTCAACTTTTCGAGATATAAAGTATATATATACGTATATACTAGTAGTTATAGTCAATAAATATTAGCAAATTATCACAATTATCTAACTGACATGGTGTATATTTTATAATTTATTGTTATATATTTTGGCCTCCCCTATTTTTTCTTTCTCGATCCCTCTGGTAACATCGTAAAGTCTTAAGAGTTAGATCGAAATTTTGATAATCATGCGCGAGCACAAATATTAAAATATATATATATATATATATATATATATATATATATATATNAATAAAAAGATAAAAATATTATGAAAGAAATAAAATATATTGAGAGGAAAACAATACTAATGATAAGAGAAAAAACATATAAAGATATATATATATATATATATATATATATATATATATATATATCCGTGCTTATGTACATGTATGAAAAAAGAAAAAATCTCCAAATTTCTTGTATTTGTGACTGAGACAGAGGTCATGTTGGCCATTGGCAAAAGGAGGGTCACAATATGTGGACTGTTTTGACTCTAAAGTTCTAGTCCTTGCTAAAATGGAGTAGATATGATTCATATACGAGGGGGTCATAGTTGATGTCTAGGTCCACACAGGAAGGTTGCATGAACCTAACCAATGAACCAATTTGCAGATCCAACAGTGCCTTGTTTGGTAGACCATATCTTATGAGGCTCGGGACAAATTTCTCATATATCACATCTTTCATATTAAAATTTATTTTTCTAAAAGAAGGGACCTCAAAAGATTCCATGAAAATCCATTAACGCCACTCTTTTGTTTTCTCTCTTTTGTTTTTTGTTTTTTGAAAGGCACAAGCACCATGTTGATGATCGAATTGGGACATCAAAATTGTGATGGTTACTGGACCGGCTTTTTGATAAACTTGATGCTTATTCATGTCATCACTTGAAGCAGCATATGTCATTTCTTTCACCACTTTTTTTTTTCAGCTTTTCCTTTTGGTTATCTTTCTTGCAGTTTATGTGATTTAACTCCAAGCCATTATTAGTTGTGTCTTCCATTATTCGTTTTTTTTTGTCAAAATACAAATTTGGACCATCAAATTAGTTACTTTAATTTGTTTGCATATTGCTGTTTGAAATTGTGCTAATTTAAATTAATTTTAAGATTTTGCATTGCCATTTTGCTTTTGTTGTCATGAATATTTTTCTTGAGTCATTGAGTGCTTGATTTTTTTACATTTGCATTTTGATGTACAACCAAACATAGGAAAATATATTATTTTATCAAATTCAAGGGTTTTCTGTTAGCATTTTATCTTTTTAATATAATCTATGTCGGAAATTAAAAAACTGAAATAATATGTTTGAGAAAAAAAAACTAAAACAACTAAAAGAATAAATTTGTTATCGTTAATAAATTTTATCTTCTTTTAGCTTTACTATTTTTTCAAATCATATAAAGGTAAAAAGTGCAATTCAATAATAAAAAGTATTGAAGTTAACATAAAAGTTGATGTTGGGACCTGGGAGATGAAAGGTAAGTGTGGAGGTTAATTGGAATTTTTCCCTAACGAGTTATTTCACATGTTATAATTTTTAGGAGTTAAAAGAGGATAAGACTAATCATTCTAGACTAAAAATAAATTCCAGGAAAAAGGTAAAATTACTCATTTTTATTTAAATCATTAGTACTTCAAGTGCAATATTAAATTGTACAACACACTCATTTTTTTTATTTTTACGTATACTAAATTATATATATATATATATATATACTTATTGTGAAAATATATTTATTATTAATAATTTAAAAGTCAATAAATCGGATGAATAATATTTTTATATTTATTTTTCATCGAGGTTTAAATTTAAGATCTCTAGTTAATAATTCTAAAATTTTACGATGATAAAAAAACAATAGGTTTATATGTATATATTAAGTTATAAATATGCATGTTATCATATAGTCAAATAAAAACTTCCTTCTACAATTTAGATTTTAATTCAAAATTTGGGATTGCAATTTAAATTTAAGATCTCTGACTAATAATTTTAAATTTTTAAATCGATAAAAAACAATAGTCAATATACATATTATCAGAAAGTCTAATAAAGACTTCATTCTACAATTCTTGGGCCTTTGCAAGAAGACCATGTTCTAGGCTCCGGTGGTGTGTCTAAGGAAAGAATAAGCATACAAGTAAAAATATCTCACACATCACTCACCCGGGGGACCTATCAGAGGAATACTTTATATATATCTAGTTTGTACATTTGACTACACTACAGGTTTCTTTTTGTTTTGTCCAGTCATTTTGCCTTAAGGGGACCAGCAAGTTATTGAATTTTAATAACTTGTAGTAAATTGAGTGCATAGATGAGAAATTATTCACATTAATTTTCAAATTAAAACCGACTGACAGAAAAAAATATATATATTTACTAATCCACACACCAAAAAGACTAATGAGAATTTTGTAAAATTTTTAGACGTTTGAAAAATCTATCGTAAAACACTTTTTTTAAAAAAAAATATCTTACGATATTTTTTTTCGATGTAAATTGTTTTTTATATTTTTAAATACATCGTAACTAAAAAAATAAACAAGAGAAAAGAAAAAAATACGTAGATAAAGATAGATAATTATTTTATGATATTTTTCATCTACGTTATAATAAAAATTGATGTCAAACATCTATTTATAAAAGGATCGTCAACAAAAAATATTACGACGTAAATGTTAACTATTTTAAAATGCTCTTAAACGAAAGAAAAAAATATATAACAATAAATTAAAAAAATATGGAAGGAGCTTGGATTTGAACCCTAGACTTTTACATGTTTGCCAAAATTATTTATTTACTATGCCAATTAGATAATTGTGATAATTTGTTAGTATTTAATTTATTTATTGACTATCGTATATATATTTTATATATCGAAAAGTGGAGGGGCGTGGTCCCCCGGGGTGTATAAGGGTCCGTCCCTGATTATTTTATTATGAATATTTTAAATTTTAAATATATATATATATATTATGCATATTGCTGCATCACATTATAATTATTTTATTATGAATATTTCAAAATTTAAATAATATATGAAAAAAAATGGTAGGAGGAGGGTCCACAGTTGAGGAAAGCTTTTTACTTTTTAGGTTCTTGATAGATTTTTTTGGAGGGGCAGTGTACGGTAACAAGTTGGGGAGTACGTGAGCTGGAGGACATATCCATATCCAAAGGGCAAAAGCGATAGATTTTTTGGCCAACGTGTCGGATGTTGATATTTTTAGGGGACAGATCCAGACAAAGATTGATATCGTTGTGTATGTTCATGTATGCCCATGTACCGCCGGCTGTACGAAAATATTGAGACTTTACAAAAAAAAAGAACATGAGAGAGAGTGGTGGCATGACCTTTAGCTTATCAGATAATGCATCCATAATTTCTATGATGGATAATATATGGGTGTTTTTTCCGGCAATATTTTAAGGTTATTTTTGTTAATATCTATTTAATTATAATTTTTTTGACATCTAATTTTAAAGTATAAATTTGTTAATTATAGTTCTTGAATTTATTTCGATTTGTCCATTTAGTCTTTTCATTAAATTTTAATGAAACTTATGTTGAATTATTTATTAATAATTATAAAATAATAATATTTTTGCTCTTAATTTTTTAATATAATAAAAAAGTTATAATAATTATGAAACGTCTTGATCAACTTGTTATTTTTAAAAAAAAATTATAATATTTAAAAGAAAAGAACAAAATTTTTATTTTATAATTAATAAAAAGTGAATTTAATAGAATTTTGTATAGAATTTAACGGAGAGATTTGATTGACAAATTTTGACATAAGTTGAAGAATTAATTTTGATAAATTTATAGTTTAGAGTTATATGAAAAAATAATATACTTGAGGGGAGGTTAGTGAAAATAACGATAGCATAAGCTTCGACAATTCATCCATTATTTTTTCTTTAGATAAGGGACTAGTTTTTATTAAATTAATGTTATTGAAGTAATTTTATAATATATATACATAAAAAAATGTTTGAAGTGGAAACTCAATTTTTTTTATATCACCAATTTTAAGCATTAAGTATTAATGAAATATTTTTTCAGCGCTTAATTTCGTAATTAATATAAATTTTGGACACTATTTACATTTTTTCACTTTTGTGTCAATGAAAAGAAAAAAATGATCAGTTCAATAAATCATTTTTTGATTTATATATATATATATATAGTTATGAAAATTTAATTAGTAATTCAAATATTGTTATACGTGGAATTTGATAAAAGTTAAACATTAATAATATTAAATAATATTCTATAATGTAAATTAAATTATCCATGTCTTTTTATCATAATTACATATTTACATTACTTGAACATTGTTATAAATGTTAAAGATAATGAAATTTTTTTAGATATTTTTGTGTTTTCTAATTATGAAAGACTTCTTCATGTGATTTCTTTTTATTACAATCGCTCTAGATTTTTTTTTCTAACTTCAAAATTCTTATTTCTTATGTCCGATCTATTTTTATTTTCATTTCCTTTCATAACCCCATAACATGTCTTAGATAGCACAAGTTATTTTACAAATTTAATCATATGAAAAAACTATGTATATGTAGTTTATAATATCCATAAGTGAGCTATATAATGGTTGGACCATGTCATATCGATAATGGCAATATGTCCAATCTGATATCGAAAACATACACTTAGCAACTAGGAAGGAGTGAGACATCCGACCTTTCAAGTTTTTAATAAAAATATAACATATATACATATTAGAAAATGGTAAAAATGGACAATATGAGTATTTCAAAATTTGTCCTACTATGTACAATGTTTATATTGTTAGAAAAAAAAATATAATTCGGAAGCCTTCTGATGTGATATAAAATTGATGCTTGGAAATTCATCTCTTTTTTATCCCTATTTCAAATCAAGTTCGATATTTTTTTTATAAAAGGAAAATAAAGAATGCATACAATTGCGAGTTCAAAGTTTTGATCACTTATGTATCTTTTTATTTATTATATCAGACGAATTAGTCTCCTTTTTGTACTGGGAATTTTTTTTTTTGTTAGTTATTACATTTATAGCTAACTCATCGAACCATGCATGCATCACTCACCAATGCTTATTATATGCATTCAGGCACATATGGATGTTGTTAATAATGGATCAGCTGAATATATAAAATTATTTAAACATTATATTTTTAGAAATAAATATTTAATAATTATAATGCAGTAAAAAAAATTGGCGCACTCGCTATACAATTACACGTACGATTAACGAACCACGTGAACCCAAAATAAGCCAGCTCAAACACACCACTGTTTCATTTTTATGTTTTTTATTAAAAATTTAAACACGTTATCTATATCTTCTATTTTATAAGAGAAAAAGAAATATTTATGCGCTTATGTGTAATACACCGTGTAACACACTAAATTAAGGGTTCAAGGAAGGTGCTCCCTAGTTAAGTAGAGAGCACCATACTACCTACATTATCAATTCTTGGATGTTAAATCTAGGGTCTATATTAAATTTTCTCTCTCCTACTTTTTTTCCCTCTCCTAAATCAAGTCACCATAGATTAGAGATCATACGGTTAAAATCGTAGGTAGCACGATGCTCCCTACTTAAATAAGGAGCACCTTTTTTATTCCCTAAAAATTAATATTTAAATATTAAATAAATAAATTTTAAATTTCATTCAATTGTTTAAAAATTGAGTGATTAGTTTTATTTTATTATTTTTTCATTCAATAGTCAAGATGTAAGAAAAATAAAAATATAATATATTAAATAAAATTTAAGATTGGACCTGTATACAAAAATATATTAAAATTAATAAAGGAAAATAATATTAAAATTATCAGATAAAATTTTATAAAATAATTTTTGTGCTACATATTGTGCAACACAGAAACATACTCCCTTTCCTCAATTTATAAATATTAGTTCAAACTTTGAAATAGTGGTGTCACCTCTTTTTTCTATAAACTTTTAATTTTCTTTTTAAAGTTATCTTTAATTTAAGTCAGTTTGGTAGAGTGATAAGTAGTTCACTCAAGTTTGATTTTTGAGTATGTAAAATAGTTTGGGATTGAAGTTTCATGCAAACTATTTTATCAATTTCAGGTAGGAGGATGTGATTTTTATTAATTATATAGTTGTAAGAAAATTATGTAATAAAACAATATTATTCCTAAAAGCAAATTTTCTTGTCATTTTCTAAAATTTTGGTGTATGAGTAAAGATTCAGATAGTGTCGGATGACGTATGTCATGGCATCTGCACATGAAAGTTGAAGGTAAAATAAAATATATTTTTCAAATTAACTCTGATCCTTGTAATTTAATAAAATTTAACATTTTATAATTTTAAAAAATAATATATATTTTTTCTATTTTATTATATATCTTATAATTCTTGTGGATGTAGCGGAAGTTGAAGAGCGGAAAATACGGCTCAAGATTTGGTGAGTAACAAAGTAATGCAGAAAAAAAAATCTAGCAAAAAAATATTGGTATGGCAGCTGAGTTGGTTCGCACTGAACATGGATTAGATTGCCTTCTCAGAACGCAAGCAGTCAATTCAACGCAGAAACTTTAAAGTTAAAGGATCAAAAGGAGGTCCCTTCCTTCCAACATGCATCACCATCCACCAAAATGAAAGTTAAACGCGGATTGCACACTGAACCACCAGAAATTGCCCCACTGTAAATACTGCTGCTCAAAGTTTTAAACTGTAAAGATCGATCTCCTTGCAGTTTTCTAATGACCATAGATTAAGCATAAAGATCATTTCTTGGAGTTTGTACTGATAACAAAAATCTTGAGAAAAAAAATATTTTTATTAAGTTCTGATCTCTCTGTCTTCTTCTTCTGACTAATTAAAAAGCTGATAACGATTTGCTGATACTGATACATTTGACAGCATCTGTGTTTGTCTGCCTTGTAGAGTAGTAGAATGGTCAAGCTCATCAATTTTACTACATTAGAACTCATGGTAATTTTAATATAAAGATCGCTTTCCAGTTGGTTTGAAGGAACTTCCAAGTTCCAAGTACAAGTTCAGAAAGTTCCACATATTTGTAATTTTTTAATCTGTACAGCAGTACAGATAGATAAATTATTCTTCGTTAGGCTCTCTGTCAAGCCTCAACTTGCATGTCAAATTGGTCCTAAAGGTTCTCTTTCAACGGCAGGGAGCAAGTAATCCACTTCCACAGGAAAGTGAAGAGAGCTTAATGGTGGTCGCTCGTCAGTCACCAATGAGCATGAACGCAGGATGCAGCCGCAATGTTTTACTGGAACCAGAGGAAGAGCATGCACAATTCAATCACGGCACAGGGATTGCAAACTCGATGGACAATTCAATATTTTTTTCGAGTACGGTTGATAATGCCAAAACTCATATGATTCTCTATGCATCTCACTGCCCGATCAACGAGTCTAAAGGAGAGTCTAGGGAAAATCTAAGAGGATTCTCCTGCGGAGGCTCGAGGGCGGAGCTCTCGAAACTTTAATCGTCTTAGAGTTTATATTTCCTATTTTGTATTGATAGTTCATATATAAACTTTCTAAAATTTGAGTTATTTAGTACCTTGTATTATCTAATATTTTTTCACATCAAAAAATAATTTCAATTGTCGTTCGAGATAGTCCAATTAAAAATAAACCTCGTAAATTCGTGTGTCCTTTTTTTTCTCTCACGCCTCTCTTTCATAACAAGTACAATTTTGTTATTATCTGGGCAGCACATGCAGGAAAAGTTACACTGGAGAGTCTGAGCTGCAGAACACTCAGATTCTAAACCTTAGCCACATCTTCTCATTCTATGCTGACATTTCAGAAGTTTATTTGATTTTATCATCCTAAAAATGGCACAACGATGCATTCTAACTTTTTAATTCAGCTTTTTGCTGTTACAGTGTGCAGCTGTTTCCAGTTCACTGTCTGTTGCTTTCAGTCCTATGTATCCGATGCTAATTCCTTGTCCTGGTTCATGTTCTGTTCAGGATTCACTGTGAGGTACCTTTGCCTCAGAAATCTGGATCGAAACAAAAAAACTTTTCTTCTATCAATTGATGCATTGGATCTTCTGTGTGTTTATTTATTCTGATCCAACTCTGATGAGGACAAGACATTGTGTTCACTGACACTGTTAACATTAATTATGTCTAGGCAGTGCACATCGAGTTCATCAGCAAGAGGAAGATTGCATTTTGTCGTGTATTTTGACACAAATTGATAGCGAAATCTGGTTGCTGATTGAGATGATGTGAGTCATGCTTTGTCTTCTCCTAAGAAGGTGTTCAAAAATAAATTTGTATACTGAACAGTGCATCTGAGAATGTAATCTTTTCATATGACTGCAGTGCAGTTAATGTGCAAATTGAGGATTCATCAAATGGAGGAGGAAGTATTCAATTTTGGATAAAGTTTGCCAAAGAATTGAGAGACATCAACTTCATTGCATTTGCTTCCAGTTGTTTCAGTGACTTTATTTCAGGGAAGAAATTGTGGAGAACTTGGACAAGAAACCAACTATAATTATCTTTCCTCGTTTGTTTTCAGATCTGAGAACATAAACTTTTTGGCACCGCAAAACCTGCAGGGGATGTGAACATGAACAACTGTTCGATAAAACAACATGTCCATTTTACATGTTCCTACTCCGTCCATGATTGAATCAAAAAACAGTTTCAATGAGGAGCATGGGTTACCCGATCAATCCGGTCAATCCGACTCGACCCGATTATTTTTAAATCAGATTGGATCGGGTCACTATCTTGAAGCGGGTCAAATCCAACCCGACTCAATTAATTTCGGATCGATTAACAGGTTAAATATTTAATTATCCAATAATCTAAAACTCGATCCAAATGACTCAAAATGATAATATTAATATAATAAAACTTATTAACTAATACTAAAATTAATTATATTTTAATAGTTTTAAGATTTTTTTATCATAAATTTTATTTTTATTTTATTTTATAATATTTTTTATTCATAAAATATATGAAAAAATTTGGTGTTCAAAAATTTAATAGTTTAACTCGATGATCTGATTCGATTCAACCTGAAACTTTTCGGATTGAGTTCGGTCGGATTTTAATTTTTTTATCTTAACATAATCCAATATTATTATTTTTAAGTCGGATCAAATTTTATCTTAAATCCAACCTAATCCAATTCATTATCATCCCTAGTTTTCACTGAAAAAAGTGAAAAAAAATGAAACCGCATTTAACAACTATCAAGGAAGAAATAGTTTGCTTCGGCTGAAAATTTTATTAGTCAAATGATAATAATTATAAATTTAAATAATAAATAAATACAGTATGGAATAAAGAAAACATTAAAATTGCATTAGATGACCTTATAATTTCCATGATAATATGACAAAAAAAGACATGAACGATTACATAGGCATTTACGTTTTGCAATTATTAGAATGTCATATATGTAATCAAAGAATTAAACATTTATAGGTGTTATCAACAGTGAGTTTTTTTTGTAATTATGACTATCGGAGATTTTGTTATAAAGTTGAAATTTTCATTTAACAATAATATTTTTTTTGTATTCTTAGATGTCGTTTTGGATAATTGATAGCGGTGCATTATATTGAATCTGGTGATCTAGTCATCTCACGTAAAGGTTTAAGCTATTAAAATTTTATCCGATTTTGAATTTTTGAGACAAATAATTAGTTTTTCAAATCACCGCTGCTCGGTGACGCCTCTCCTGCTACTGCTTGACGCCGCCGCCCACGTCTGCCCTCCCCATTGCAGACTGCTCGTGCCCGCTTCCTCCGCCGCCCACTCGTGCCCGCTTCGTCTGCACATGTGAAATTTGTATATGTGAAATTTTTAATACAAATGTTGATCAGTACGAGAGAACTTTGATTTAAATACCAAGTAATGCTTCAATTGACGTCAAGTAATTAGTAATTTCTCAATACGATTTCTCTTGCTTTGCAGAATTATTAGTAAATGAAGAATCTGTTATCGAGTACAAATGAGACACCTATCATTTTTTTTAGTTTCTGTGGCAGCAAAAGATGAAATATCTTGCAATTGTAAAATTAAATTCAAGCATATTTCGTACGTAGGAATCGAAGAGGATCATCAACATGACTTCGAGTAAATTTTATGTCGTGTTTGAAGGTTGAAGACGAGGTGTATACGACTCATGGGTGGAGTGCCAACAACACGATACGAAAGTTGTCTTTTTAAGAAATATTCTTCGATGGATGAAGCTATCGATGCATTATCCAACTATTTGCACGGGCGTGATGGATCAAAGTTTCAAGAGTCGAAAAAGTGTGCTGAAGTAAAAGACATCAAAGAAATAATGTGTAATTGCAAGTATCGAAAGAACTTGTTTCTTTTTATTGTTATTTTTGTAGCTGGTTTTATCGTGGGGCTTATGTTTTAGATGTGTTAGGTTTAACTATGTTGACTAGGTGGAAATGCAATGTTGAGCTTGAGAAGACTCTCGTTTGTACCTTATTCTTAGCTAAATATTTTAATGTTTAATCATTCCATATCGTTAATTTACAAAAAAAATGAGTATGTACAAAACTATTTTGCTTGACTTATGCCACCTTGTAATAGGTAAGAAAACTATTTTGCTTTTGAAAAAATATGCACAAAAGATATGATAAAACTTTAGTTTTACGAATTTATCAGTTTAGGTACACTTATTACTTTAATATGATCTGGATAGTGTGACAATCATTTGCAACATTTGCACCTTAATCTATGTCCTAGCAAAGTAATTATGTGCGTTCATTTAGAACCATATCTATGTCCTAGCAAAGTAATTACGTGCGTTCATTTGCAGTGTTCGCACTCGAGATCTCCGGAGATCACTAATTCCTTCTTCAATGGCGATCTGCACGTACGGTCAACCGACTTGACCTGTGCACTTCCTTTTTCAACTTCTCTGACCGCCCGCTGGCTGCACCTCAATCACCCGGACTCCACTTCTGAGAATTGAAAATTGTCAAGATCCTTCGGTCGTCCGCTGCACCTACGGTCAACCGACTTGACATGTGCCAGCGCCTCTGGCACACCTGCGATCACCCACTGATTCCTCCTGAATCCTTGGGCGTCCACCGCTTCGCCTTGTGGAAACTCCAGGCGTTCGCTCATTCCATATTAAGATCCTCGGACGTCCGCCAAAGCTTCCTCTGACAGGTCTGGGTGTCCGCTCGTTCCACCTGAACCTTCGGACATCCACTGTCTGCTCCAGACATTCTCTCGACGTCCACTGACTCCCTATCAGATTCCTCGGACGCCCACTTCTTCTTCTGTCAGACTTCCTGGTCGACCGCTCTTCTGCCTTCCTTAGACTTCGGACGATATCTGACACTTCATCGATCGTCCGCCAATCCTGCGGTCATCCGATCCTCAACCTTCATCAGCTCAGACAAACTCCTGGGCGTCTGCTTGTCTTCTCACCAAGATTCTGAACGTCCTTTGTCTTCAACTGACGTCAATCGGGCTTTGGTCGTCCACTGCCTCCACCTTGAGCCCTTTGGACGTCCACTCTCAACCTTGGCAGTCTACTGGTCGTCCGTTCTTCAACCTCGAGCGACCTCTCCTCTGCTTAGTCAAGACTCCTTCTTCGGTTGTCTTTACCGGACGTCCACTTCTCCTTGGACCGCCCGTTCTCCAACCTTTGGTCGTAAAGGTGTTGCCTTCGGTCGCTCATTTTTCTTCATCGGAGACCATAAATAATGAAAAATATCTCCCAACACGCATAATCCTTGTGGCCTAAAATGTTGTTACTCAAGAGATTTTGATTCCAGAATGCAGAAAACATGGAAATAACAAGTCTCCA
>LTAE01005445.1:30327-43463 GCA_001647135.1 Pontederia paniculata
TCTCTCTCTCTCTCTCTCTCTCTCTCTCTCTCTCTTACTATCTCTCTCCCAAAAATTGCTCTCTCATTTACTCTCTCTCTCTCAGGCACACCTGCAGCCCTGCTGATTTCTTTGTTTGGAACCACGTTTTATTTATTAAATTACAATGGACAACGCTTTTGAGCCTGAGATTGTGACGTTTCGCTTGTTTTACGAAATGGATCTTTCTGCCATGCACTGATGGATTCCAGCAGTGATTTGGTGTAAAGTGATGTCCATACCGTTCATGTACATTACATATGAGCATCACATGCACGTTCATCTTCATGTCAGAAAACTCCATGCAAGATAATTTAAACAAATATGTAAAGATAACCCAGACAATTAATGCATGATCATTAGATTTTGTTACTTAATGTAATCTAAATTTTGTTCTTTCATACGTACGTGGTTTTACATGGAGCTAAATTACGTTTATTACATCGTTGCATGCGTGACAATGACACAGCCGTGGTCGGCGACGGATTCCTGGCTCGCGGCCTCCGGATCGAGAACACGGCGGGCCCGTCGAAGCATCAGGCGGTGGCGCTCCGCGTCGGCTCCGACCTCTCCGCCTTCTACGACTGCGACATCGTCGCCTACCAGGACACGCTCTACACCCACTCCCTCCGCCAGTTCTTCCGCGGCTGCCTCGTCATGGGCACCGTCGACTTCATCTTCGGCAACGCCGCCGTCGTGTTCCAGGACTGCGACATCCAGGCCCGTCGCCCGGCCGCCAACCAGAAGAACATGGTCACGGCCTCCGGCCGCGAGGACCCCAACGAGCCCACCGGCATCGTCATCCAGTCCTCCCGCATCGCCGCCGCGTCCGACCTCGCGTCCGCGCCCAAGGGCTCCTTCAAGACCTACCTCGGCCGGCCGTGGAAGCAGTACGCCAGGACCGTGGTGATGGAGTCCGAGATAGGGGACGTGATCGACCCCGCCGGCTGGAGCGAGTGGTCTGGCACCTTCGCGCTCAGCACCCTGTACTACGGGGAGTACCGGAACACCGGCGCCGGCGCCGGGACGGGCGGCAGGATCAAGTGGAAGGGCTACAAGGTCATCACCAGTGCGAGCGAGGCGGCGCAGTTCACGCCTTCGACCTTCATTGGAGGATCGAATTGGTTGTCAGCGACCGGGTTTCCCTTTGCTCTTGGACTTGCGTCTTAAAGGGCAATCACACATAACAAAACCATAAACCTATGGATGTGGTTATTAATGTTATTGCTTTCTTGTAGTAAACATTAAGTAATCTCATGTTTCGTATTGAAATGAGCAAATGTATCGCTCTTGCTTCTTAGCCAGAACTATTCACTACTTGCATGCCCTGCACTGTGCCACACATTTTGTGCTGATCATGCAAACCCTATGAACATTCTGTTAATTCTCACTACTCCATCTCTATATATTGCATGGCAACAATATGCATGTGTATCGTCATTAACAAGTCCTCTTAATAGCGGCAGAAAAATGTCTAATTCCAATATCATGTCTGTCCCGATCCTGTTCATGGCGATACACGTCTCACTGTCAGTCGTCCCTGCGAGTGCGTCGACGCCGGCGGCGTCGGCTCCCTACGTGGAAGCGCAAGGCGCCGTCCAGAAGAGCTTGGCGCGCGCGAAGGACATGGTCAGCCTTCTCACTCGGGTCAGGAAAGAACTTGGAAATACGATGGAGCTCTCGGGCCTGGACGACTGTATCAAGTTGGCCGGCGTCTGCGTGAAGGACCTGACGGCCGTCAACTCGGAGCTGGCGAAGGGCGAGGGGCAGCTGAACCCGAAGCGAGCGGGCGACGTTGTGGCTCGGATGAACGGGGTGGTGACCAACGAGGATACTTGTCTCCTCGGACTCCCGGAAGAAAGTTCGAACGCCCGGCTCTCAGAGGTCATCGACAACCTGATCATGACCGACAACCAGTTCGCCTACTCGCTGGAGATCGTCACCAAAGCTTTGAAGCACTGAAACATGATACATATATACTGTCTCATGGCAAAACATTACCAAGTTTATTTATATATGCATGTTAGTAGGATTAATGAGCCATTGCATTGTTAGTATAGTGTGTGTAGCTTACAATAAATAATTAATTTAAGATCAATCACGGTGAGCATTAATGAAATGGAAAACATAAATTATAAAGGGTGGATTCTTATATATTAATGTACTAAAGTTTTCTTTTTCCTGGTATTAATTGTCTTCCTGAAAAAAATATTACAATAGTATTAAATAGCAAAAAAAAGTTTGATATTGTATATATACCGTTATTTGTTATAGATGATGGAGTATTTCCTTGTGTTATGAATTCAAGGGCCCAACACTGTTTTGCCTTCCTAATTTATTTCCTTGGTAGTATTTAAGGGACTTTTTTTTATTAATAGATTTCTATTTGAAGAACGAGAACTTTTATTTATAGAACTTATTATTTAATAAGAGAGTTTTTTTTTTTCAAGTATTCAATTATTAATTCTAATTTTACTTTTAGACTTTATTCTAATTGTATTATAACTTTTGTTTGGAGAATAGATATATTAACAAGGTCTTATTTATTGTAAACTGTATTTATCAATCAACCAAAGGATCCTGTTTGTAATCCAATATAGAGATATTAAAACTCTGAATTCGAATACTATTTAAATTGGATTAATCAAATTTTGATCGACATATACTATTAATTTACCTTAAAAAATTGAAATTGAAAATGAAAAATGAAGGTACTTTATTTAGGGCAAATTCAAATTGAGGAACAGTTCGATATGGTTAATGTATGAAATTCACTTGTTAAAACATCTTTTGAATGTTAATAAGATGCTCTCGAAGCATACTTTTTTGGTATTTGATCTCGCGACTCGCGAGTTTAAAGTTATCACCAATTCACCCCACTAGCTTGAACCATGTCAATATAAATTGTTATGGAAAAAATAAATAGTTAAGTAAAATATTTTAATCAGTATTGCAATAAACAAGAAACGTAGGTTCACATACAAATTGGTGTGGTTCATTTTACCGAATTATTTTTCAAGTAACTAATATGTTGGCTTAATAAAAATGTTGACATGATTTCATTTGTTCAGTTTTACTTAATCAGAAGAGATATATAAAAAATGCTAATCATGTGGAAGTATCAGAATTTGCCTTGTATATGAGGAATCATATATCGCCTTTTTATAATAGTAAATTATCACTACTGACTAGTCTATTTGGCTATCAATGTTTTTCTAATAAAAAATATTGATAAAATATTCAATCTCACAAAATAGTTCCTCCAATTAATTGATTTTTTATTACCTAATTACGTGTCATCCAATTATGAATTTCTTCATAAATCCATCCACTTATCTGTTATAGTTCCGCATATAATATGACATTGTGTTCTTGTCTCACTAAGTAAGCTTTTGATCATATATATATATATATATANTTATTTTCCTTGTAGTTGCGGTTACGAGATCATCAGCATGAGGAGTTGTGGATGTTAGCATGTTCCATGGCGAACATCACTCTACATCCAGAATCAAATGTAAGATCTAACTAGAAAGAACTGTATGCCAAACTCATCTAACACCTCTCTCTCTCTCTCTCTCTCTCTCTCTCTCTCTCTCTCTCTCTCTCTCTCTCTCTCTCTACACACACACACGCTAAATCGAAGCATGCTTGTGTTAAAAGTTTAATCTTATATTTCGTCTTCAGGTGAGCAATGCCTCCTCCATCGTCCTAATTAATAGTCTTGCACTGTAACACACAATTTGTGCTCTTCATGCAAACTCTATGAGCACTTTGTTCGATCTCTCTCTATATATACATATTATACGTGCTTGCATTCGAAAATATGCATGCAACTCATCTGATGCCAAAATGACAGCTACTTCAAACGTCGTGCCCCTTGTGATCCTGTTCATGGCGATGCACGTCTCGCTCGCAGTCTTCCCTGCGGAGGCAAAAACTGATGCACAGAAGACGCCGCCGGCGGGTTCGACCACCTACTTGGCCGCGCAGCACGCCGTCGGCCGGTGCTTTGCGCGCGCGAAGGAGACGGTCGGCCTTCTCACTCGGACGATGAAGGATGTAAACCTCAAGGGCACGGCCCTCAGGGCCCTCAGAGAGTGCATCCAGTTCGCGGTGCACAGCGTCGGCGACCTGACGACGGCGCGCTCGGAGATGGCGGTGGGCGCGGGAAAGATCGACCTGAAACGAGCGAATGAAATCATTGATCACTTGACATACACCGTGGAGGACACTTACAATTGCGTCGATGGATTGACGGACACGAACATTTCCGACCCCCGGCTCGTCGCCGCCGTCGACCATATCTCCTGGAACGAGGGCGTGTTCCTCGCCACCGTCCACATCGTCGCCAGAGCTTTGAACCGGACATATCCGTGAGGACGGAGTGCTACTACTTATTGTTCTTCTTCGAAAAAATATATTTAACAAGTCTTTATAACGTAAATTTCTTGGGTGTCAAACAAGTTGTAGTATATTATAGTTTATTGAAAGATATATGTAAGTGAAAATGGTTATTTAGAGGGATATATATGATTTTAAGAAAAAAAATAAAAGTGCTATCTAGTTAAATAGATAATATTGTAATACTTATTTTGTTCATCATTTTTAAATTTACGTTGGATATAATTTTCTTTTAAAATAATTTATTATAAATTATTAAATCTATCGTATATTATATTTCATAAGATAATTAATATAATGTTATCTAAGTAGGTATTATCTTCATTAATTTTTTTTAAAATTTAAAAATTCAGAATTTAGATTGAGAATTTGGATGCTGAAGCTCTAGACTGGAGTCTGAGATTCTCAATTAAACTTTTATTGCATTGTGCTGATAAGTAGTTAATTTCTTTTTAGATGAAAAAACTAAATTAGGAGTTTTAATTCATACATGAAGATGTTATGTACTTAAGTAGGTAACATTGTACTACTTATCTTGTCTATCGTAAGATGTTAAATATACGATGAATATAAGATTTTCCTTTTTTTATTATAAATGGTTAAATCTACCGTATATCTAATATTTTACGATTGGTAAAATAAATAGTACAATATCATATTGTTACCTACCTAAGCAGATAGCACCTCTATTGAACCATATTTTAAATATTAATGTGTAAAGAAACAAATAATTGTAATGCATCATTGTTCCTATTTTTTTCAATAAGAAGTATTACATTATTCCCTTGCTGAATATTATAATAATTATATAAGAATGTCATTGCAATGGCACAATACTAGGTTTGATAAGTAGTATAATATTACCTATTTAAACAGATAGCACCTTTATTGAATTCTATTTTAAATATTCATGTGTAAAGAAACAAATAATTGGAATGCATTATTGTTCCTATTTTTTTTCAATAAGAAGTATTACATTATTCCGTTGCTGACTATTATAGTAATTATATAAGAATGTCGTTGCAGTGGCACAATACTAGGTTTGAATGAAGAATTACATATATAAATAACTACTAGTGCAGAATTTTCATTTTTTTAGTTCCGTTTTTCATCTTTATTACCCCTGTTGAAGAATTTCTTGTTGAAAAAAAAAAGTACAAAAAATAAGGTAAATAGGAATATCATTATATTCTTTCACCTGTGGTCATTGATCCAAGATTGAGTATTAATAGGATCAACTAATAATAAAAAAAACCAAGTTGTTAATTTACTGCTCTTGGACACCATGCAAATATGGCTACTTATCTTCTATACATTTATTAAGTGTATCAATTTCTAGGTAATTTGACTGAATAACCGGTCAACAATTTCCTTCGGACCAATTCGTGAATGAAGGATTATGATTCAATTTACTTGCTTAACCCTGGAAATTTAACTTAATACCATGACATTTTTATGATCTTAATTAATCTTTTATATGATAATACTAACTAAACAACCACCTCCACGACATGAATGCATGGAGGGCAGCAAAGTAAACATGGGATCAAGTCAAAATGGCAAGAGCACTATTTTGGTGGTAACTATTGAGCAACGCCTCTAAACCATCCATTCCTCTTACAAACTTAACCAACCATCAAATCCTAAGGCACGCTCCAAAAGCTTCGAAGTGCACTATATAAAGCCTCCCATGGCGATCTCCTCCTTCCAATCCATAGAGAGCCAAAGGCGCCCAACGTAAAATACTACTCATCTCTTCGTCTTCCTCTCCCTACTTCTCTCTTTACTACCTGTGCAGAGACAGAAGGGGGGGAGGAGAAGGAGCAGAGCAGAGGCCTCGATCCGAGTTCACATGGCCAACTTCAACGACGTCGGCCAGTACTCCGAGCGCCGGAGGGCGGACCTCTCGCAGAGGCGGAAGAAGAAGCTCGTGCTCGTGGCCTCCTCGGCCTCGCTCCTCGTCCTCGTCGTCGTGGCCGCGGTCGCGACCATCTCGTACAAGAACGACGACGACGGGACCGGCGCCGCGCCGGGCAGTCGCACCATGCACACCGCGTCCAAATCCGTGCAGATGCTATGCGCCTCCACCGACTACAAGAAGACGTGCGAGTCGACCGTGTCGAAGGCGGTGAAGAACGACACGCAGGACCCCAAGGTGCTGATGAAGGCGGTCATCAGCGTGGCGTTCGACGAGGTCGGCAAGGGCTTCGAGCACTCGAGCCTGCTCAAGAGCAACGACAGCCGCGTGCGGGGCGCCATGCAGGACTGCAAGGAGCTGTACGACGACTCCAAGGACGAGCTGAAGCGGACGTTGGAGCAGATCGTCGACAAGGGCGTCGAGAACCTGCCGAAGCACTCGGCGGAGCTGCGGACGTGGCTGAGCGCCGTGTTGTCCTACCAGCAGACCTGCGTCGACGGGTTCCCGGAGGGAGAGCTCAAGGACAAGATGAAGGACGCCATGGAGACGGCCAAGCAGGTCACCAGCAACGCCCTGGCCATCATAAGCGCCGCTACCAAGTACTTGTCGTTGTTATTGACGGGGAATCGCCGGCTGCTGGCCGTCCCTGAGGAATCGGTGGAGGCAGCGCTCAAGAAGGATGGTTTCCCTTCATGGGTCAGTCAGGAGGATCGCAGGATGCTGAAGCAGCATATCTTTGAGCTCACGCCCAACGTTACAGTGGCCAAGGACGGAAGTGGAAATTACACGACCATCTCAGAGGCCCTCGACGCAATGCCAAAGAAATACGAAGGAAGGTACGTGATTTCTTCTTCTCCACAATCTTATCATGCATGCGTGCGTGATCAGGTAGCAAACTGGTAACGTTAATGGCGTCTGTAAAAATAGGTACGTGATCTACGTGAAGAAGGGCGTGTACAATGAGACGGTGGAGGTTAAAAAGAAAATGGAAAATGTCACCATGTATGGCCAGGGCTCGAGGAAGACGATCATCACGGGCGACAAGAACTTTATCGATGGCGTTAGAACATTCAGAACTGCAACATTCAGTAAGAACATATGCTGCAACAAAAAAGTTGCAATTTTGATTTATAATTTTGCAATGATCGCGTACTGAGAAGCACGCATGCAATGATGATGCAGTCGTCTCCGGCGAATCTTTCATCGGCATGGGTTTGGGCATCCGCAACACGGCCGGCGCAGCCAAGCATCAGGCGGTGGCGCTGAGGGTATCCGCGGATAAGGCCATCTTCGAGAACTGCCGGATCGAAGGCTACCAGGACACGCTCTACGCCCACGTCAAGCGCCAGTTCTACCGCGGCTGCATCATCTCCGGCACCATCGACTTCATCTTCGGGGACGCCGCGGCCGTCTTCCAGAACTGCATCATCGTCGTCCGCCGGCCGCTCGACACGCAGCAGAACATCATCACCGCCCAGGGCCGCTCCGACGTCCGGGAAACCACCGGCTTCGTCATCCAGCACTGCCGCATCAAGGCCGACAACCGCCTCGCCGACCCGAAGCTGAAGCCCATCAACAGCTACCTCGCCCGGCCATGGAAGGAGTACTCGAAGACCATCTTCATGGAGAACGAGATCGGTGGCTTCATCCACACGGACGGCTACCTGCCGTGGAACGGTGACTTCGCCCTCAAGACCCTCTACTACGCCGAGCACAACAACATCGGCCCCGGCGCGAACGTCACCGGCCGCGTCAAGTGGCACGGCGTCCATCTGATCAACAAGGACGAGGCTAAGAAGTACACCGTCACAAACTTCATCCAGGGGTCGACATGGATTCCGACCACCACGAAGGTTCAGATGGGACTGTTCGCCAAGTACAGCGACTGATCACGATCTAGAGGATGTCTTGTTGTCATGAGTGCTCAAGGAGGGGAACAGGGCCAGTGAGAATGCTGTGTGTTTGGACCTCATTGCCTTGTACGATCATCAAAATGCATGTTCGTAGTGACATTTCAAAAATGGTACTCCCTTTTTTTTGCTGGAAATTAAATCACCAGTAGATTTTTGTCCCCTGTTATATATGTGGTAATGCACTACCTTTCATTTGTTCACAAATTACAAAAGTTATAATCCCTTATACCCCATTCACATTTTTTTTGAAAAGAACAAAAGAACTATTAAAAAAGGCAAAAAAATATACAAATTCTTCGAAAAAAAATTATTTCAACTGAGATAACAAACAGATGGAGACTGATTATCCAATTACTTACTAAAGCGAATTCTCTATTATGTGAATAATTGTCCTAGCTCATCGCATATATGTTATTTTTAAAGTGATTAGTAGTCCGATGATTTTGAACATAAAATAGTAAAAATTTTCTATAATAATTATGGACGCAGAAGATTCATCTTCGAATCACATAAATTTTATGCATATTTTTTTGTATAAATCTTGATCTTTCTGTTCTTCGTAATTTTCCGACACAACTCATTGGGAACTGAAGCAAGAAACTAATTACTAGATATGTCCATAGAAATAAATAGATCACATCAATAATGAATGGAATGAAAACTAAGTAGAAAAACATATGATCATGAGACTTCCATTTCTAGTCACACAAGTGCATGTCATGCCTTAGAGGCCTGCGGTGAAAGGAATAATCCTTTATACCTCATTCACATTTTATTTGAAAAGAACAAAAAACCTATTAAAAAAAGATACAAAGTTTTCAAAAAATGTTGTTTTGATTAGAGATAGCAGATGGAGACTAATCACTCAATCTTTATTAGCGCAAATTCAACTTAGTATATATGCAATTTATTTAATCAATGAATTGTCAGTCCAAATTCCATCATATATATTACTTTTAGAATGTTTATGTACTCCGATGATTTTGAACACAAAATAATGAAAATCTTATGCGACAATTATGGATATAGAAAATTCATCTCCGAATCAAATAAAATTGTGTGTATTCTTCTATATAAATCTTATATTTCTCTTCTTCGTAATTTCCCAACACAACTCATTGGGAACTAAAGCAAGAAACTAATTACTAGATATATCCACACACATAAATAGACCACATCAATAATGAATGGAATGTTAATCAATGGAATGAAAATTAAGTAGAAAACCATATGATCACGAGACTTCCATATATAGTCACACAAGTGCATGCCATGCCTTAAAGGCCTGCGGTGAAAGGAACGCCTGTTGCAGGAATCCACGATTTGCCATCGATGAACTTGGCCACTGTGTACTTGTCCGCTTGATCAGCGGCCATGCTCTTCAAACCCTTCCACTTGACCCTCTTGTTGGTGGACGCACCAGGGCCACTGTTCTGGTACTCGGAGTAGAATATGGTGTCCGGGGCCGTGTCGCCGGACCACGCGATCCATCCGGCGGGCGCGATGATCCCTGACATCGTCGACTTCATGAAAACGGTGACGGAATACGGCTTCCACGGCCGGCCGAGGTAAATCGGCACGCCTTTGACGTCGTCCTTCTGTTTGATGGTGCAACTGTGGATGGAGATCCCCGAGTTCTGGTTCGGGTCGACGCGTCCCTGTGCGGTGATGGTGTTGAACTGGTTCTTCATCGGGGCCCTCGGCATGATGTTGCAGTTCTGGAAGACGACGGCGGAGTTGCCGAAGATGAAGTCGATGGTGCCCGTGATGTCGCACTCCCGATAGAACTGGCGGTTCGCGTGCGCGTACAGCGTGTCCTGGAAGCCGCTCATGGAGCAGCGGTAGAAGACCGACAGGTCGGAGTTCGACATCAACGCCACGGCTTGGTGCTTCGCCGCGCCGGCCGTGTTCTCGAATCCCATGTCTTTGGCTATGAATCCTTTTCCAAGCGCCGCTGCACAACCACGAACAGTTCGATTAGTCCTTACTTGTAATGTTCAATGTACCAATAATTTGATGACAAGAATCTACAAATTTAAGATCTTATATATGATTCTACAAAAGCTTACCGAAGGTTGCAGTGTTGAAAGTTGGGGTGCCATCGACGACGTTAATGCTTCCGGTGACGACGGTGGCATACATGCCGTCGCCGACCATCATGATGTTCCACTTGTTCTTGTCGATGATGACCTTTTCCTTGTACACTCCCTTCTTCACATAGATCACAGTCGTGTTCTTGCTCTTCACTGGCACAGCTTTAATTGCATCCTGGATGGTCTTGTATTTGCCGGAGCCGTCTTTGGCCACGACGATGTCGGCGACCGTCTTCGCGTCGGGGCTCTCGAGCAGCCTCCGGCTCTTGGACGACAACCACGCGGGGAACGCGTCGTCGCTGCTGCTAAGCAATTTACGCAGCTTGAACTGGCCAAGGATTTTGGTGAACGCGCTGAGGATTGCGAGGCTGTTGCTGGCCATTTGCGTCGAGTTCACCAGCGACTTGTCCACTGCGTCCCGCAGCGCCGCCGACGCGTTCTCCATGTCATCCATGCACGTGTGTTGGTAGGTCAGGGCGGAGCTCAGCCACGTCTTCAGGTCGTCGACGACGTCGGCCGATGTTAAGTCCGCCGCCGACAAGGTGTTATTGAGCTCGTCGGCGGCGAGTCCAACGAGCTCCCCGCACTCGGCGAGCGCCGCGGCGGAGTAGCTGTCGAGGGACTCGTCGAGCGCGAGCTCGTTGAAGAAGGCCGACGCCTTCGTCAGCTGATTGATCGTGACATTGACGGCGAACTGGAAGATCTTGAGCGGGTCGAGGGAGGTCTCGTTGCTCAAGGGCGCGAGGGAGTCCGCGCAGGTCGCCGGGTACAACGTGGTGTCGCAGACGGCCTTCATGGACGTGGAGAAAGCGGAGCCGTCCGCGCCGCCGCCATTTTCGTCGTGCTCCGGCTTGCGGGCGCAGACCACGACGACGGCCGCCACGACGGCGATGAGGACGATGGACGAGACCCCGATGACGGCGATGCGGCGGCGGGACTTGCGGCGGGCCTCGAGTCCGACGGCGTCGAGGCTCTCTCCGACCCGGCCGTAGGATTTGAACCAGGCCATTAAAGCTAAACTTTTCTGTATGATTCTGTGAATTAACTATGAGCACTGTTATGTGATCTGATGGATTGCTTGAGAGGTTGAAGTGTTCCAGTGATGCAGATTCTAAAGACGAACATGAACTTTATATAGTTGCATGCTACGTGCAGATCAGTACTTTGTACTGGAAGGCATGATCATATGTACCGATATGTTTATTATTTCTTATTTGGAAGGCGCGCGTATGGGTTCAATTGTTACGTGTTAAAGGGCAAAAAAAGAGCAGACGGATGGCAAACGGGTGGCATAACGCGCTACGTGGAGCCGCTGATTAATAAGGTCAACGTGGTCAATTGTTTATGGAGTGTTCAAACAGATTTATTAGCATTATTTATTATTATTATTTGTTAAGTTTCCAACTATTTTTTAGGTAGTTCCAACTTTGTATTTTTAACTTATTTATTTATAATCATGCAGTATATATATATATAATATATTAGCGTGCATACACAAATTATTTATATTTGTATATGCACCGTGCATGCCCATACTCTTAATCTTTAAATTAATATTACTTCTAATATGATGATTTAAAATATAAATAATTTACATTGATAGATTAGAATAATATTAATCTAAAGATTTAGAACGTATATATTCTCTCTTTCAAGGAGGCAGCGGGGATTCGACTCGATACATATATAATTTATATATGCATGCTAACTTTTTTTTTCTCTATATATATATATTTGATCAGAAAAAATAATGATTAAAATAATAATTATGTCATGAGAAAGCAGTGAGCTTCATGTGGGAAAACCGGAGGCATATTTCTCTTGTGTGTGATGTTTTCGGAAGACTCCTATGTATAATAGAGTACATAGTATGAGAAATTCTCATGTTAGCAGCTAGTTGTAAATTGCCTGTTTAATTAACTGACGATATGCATTTTAATTAATCATACATAATTAATTAATGAAGTTATATTTTAAGAGCACGAGAATTAGTGAATTTTAGTGAGATTATTTTATTCAGAATTTATTTTCATCACAATCGTCCAAATATCAACTTAATAAATTGCTAATAACTTTAAAAATCAATGAATTTAGATAAAAAAAATATAATTTACGACAACTCATGCAGCTCGAAGGAGATTGAAAATTCACTCTTTTAATTTAAAAAATTATATTTAAAATACTTTATAATAAAATTTCATATTTGTTATCTGAAAAATTGGGTAGAATTCATCTTTAGCTACTATATAAAAATTGTCTATAACGATTCCCTCTTTTTAACTCATTTAAAAATGCGATCATTTAAAAACATGCAATTTAGGTCATGACACATATTTAAAATAGATCTACAATAGTGTGTGACGTGTTGACCACGTCAATACGCTATTTAAGGTGTTTGACAAACATAATTAATAATAACGACAAACAATTGAAACTTAGCGTTTTGAGACACTTGAGAGACCAACATCCATGATAGCGACAAGTTTATGAAAATTTATTTTCAGATATACCCTCAAAATATTTCAATATTAGTTAATATTTATATGATACACTTATTATTTTATATTACATGATCACTTTATTATTTATTAACTTATAAATTATTTGATCAGCTATTTATTTTATTATTATTATTTATTAATATTAAAATATTTAAAATTAAAATGTGTTATTAAACTTATGACACATATATTATTGTAATTTATTAAATATTTTTTACATTTTTAGTCATTTTATATTTATATTGTTCAAACGCTGCATTTGTCAAATATTTTTATTAAATTTAATAAT
>LTAE01005446.1:0-24918 GCA_001647135.1 Pontederia paniculata
TGCTCCTCCATATGCATTCCCTTCTAATACTGGTCAACCTCCCTATATCTTTGGTCGACCAGTTATGCTTTGTTGCTGCTCATTATATGCTCTCTCTCCCTCTGATGTTGGTCGACTGCTTATATCCTTATGACGCCCACTGCACACTTATGGCTCTTCTTATATAACTTACGTGTGCAGTGGTCGTCCATTCCTTCAGCTCAGGTCGACCACTGTACTGAACTTGAATATATCCTGTTACAGAAATCAGCGCAAACAAGTTCATCAGTACAGGCTGAGTTCACTTACAAATTTGTGATAATTCAAATACATTCTCGGGATTCTAGATTCAACAATACTAATTTAGCTAGAACTCAGATTTTTCCATGTATGCACAACATGACCTGCATCCTTCTTGAACACGGTCCGTGTTTTGCTTTTTAACGTGTTTTTTCTTAATGCAGTCTGTTTCCTGCTTTGAATCCATTTAGATATGCTTTGAACGCAAACAACCACGTCCATGTTGGACACAATCCGTATTGGGTTATGTTTGGGTTTGAGGTGTTACATTATGTCTTTAAGTGGGATGAAAGATAATAAAAATAGAATAGTATATGCACAATTTAAAATAAAATGAATTTGTATATTTATTGAAGCCCTAAGACATAACGATTATTATCATGACTGTCATTCTTTACTGAAATGATATAATTATTAAGTTAGAAGAATGACAAAAGTAAAAAAACATTCAAGTCCATGTAATAAATTTACAAGTCATGATACTCTTCTTATGAACTTCATTCTTAATCACTAAATAAATAAATAAAATATTTATTACTTATATTTTTTATGCAAAATAAAGAGTCGTACAAATTGGTATCTAGAGGTATAAACTCATATAGGATTATATAAACTCTATAAAAGTCTTTATGATTTTACACAACTTACTTTTATTAATTTATGAGTAGAATCTTGCAGTTTGGCTCATACAAGATTCTAAGATTATTTGAATGATTTTATCTACCTAAATTCTTGAACCCGACCACAAGACACGGGATATTCTTTTCTTTTAGAAAGCAAAGAACTAGATCAAGAGGATGAATGATTAAAGCTAGTTGCAAGGTGAAACTAGGTATATGAGCAGCTACAAAATCTTTGCCATTTTTATCTTGAAAAATTAAAATCACAACCAGTAACCTGATTACTCGACCTAGCATAACTTGATTTAGGTCGCATCATGTTCAGTTAGATCTCAATTTTCTCATCTAATGTTAATCTAAAATGATCACTAGTTTAGAGATTACCATTTGACCCTTAGAATGAATAAAAAAAAGACGTGTACCATCTTTTTTTTTAAAAAAAAGTCATCTTAGCATAAAAATTGTTAAAGTTTGACTAAAATTTTATTGAAATCTTTATCTTTCAATTTTAAGGTTTGAGACTATAGCCTTATATAATTTTCCTATATTAGTGTTAATATTTTAGTTTTTTATATCTTATTTTGTAGTTATTTCTCTTATATGTGTGAAAGTTCAGTGTCCTATTTTGTGTAAGAGTCTAAGCTTTTAACTCTTATAAATATAGGGGTATATCTTTTATTGTTATCACCCTACTTATTCTTTTGGATAATTGATTCAACTTTAAATCTAAGATATTTTTTCCACATTCTTGTCCCAATAAATGGTATTGTTATCACCCTATTTATTCTTTTGGGTACTATTTGTTTGTTGTTCATCTTCCACTTGAGAGCAACCCAATTCACATTTGGAGCACACGGTATTATTTTCTCCTCGTTAGCTTCAAGGGAAGGACTTGTGAAGTATGAAGATTTTATTACATCAATGCTTCATTTTCTTAAGTCTAATCGTCTTTGGATTGTGTCATTGTCCCTTTAGCATGTTGTTCCTTATTAGTTTGCTGATGTTAATTCATAACTCTCGTGGTATATTTTCACATGATTTGTTTGTGTGGTTTTATTTGCATTGCACACTTGTGTCTAAGCATTTGTTTACATGTGATTTCATTTTCGTATTCACCCGAGTTTACGTCAAGTTTGTCAACTCAGTCATGTACAAACAAGCTCTCTTATGATATACTTTATGTGGCCTTTAGTGCGCATTTGACAAGAACTTAGATTCAAGTCTTTCACTTTTTCACATGTTAATGGGCTCAAAGCCCATTTTAATTGGTGAATTAATGAGGGCTAGTTTAGTGGCCTATCGCATTAGGTTCTCTCTAGATTTCTTTTGTATCAGATCAATGGTTGAGGGTCTATTTGAGCCATACTATTAAGTTTTAGCCTAGTGACATGATCTTAGAGCTATTCCTCTCTAGTTCAGTTTAGATCTTTTTTTTAGTAGACCTTGTGCATTCTTTTTTGGTCGAACAACTCCAAGAGACAGATTTCGAGCTTTTTTGTCCAATTTCTTTTAGATATTTATTTAGCCAATTTTGTTGGTTATCTTTGGGTGGTTTCTAGTTACTTACTACGAGATGTCTACCAGAGAACTTTGATCGTTCGTGAAAATTTTCTTTCTAGCTATGAACATGTTGACTAACGAGAAATTACACAAGAATATTATGATAAGGATGATTTTTTTGTGATAAATTGGTGGAATTATAAGACAAATTAAGCTCTTTCGGCAATTCATCATTGTCTCAGAGACAAAGCACTTTATATAATATTGCTTTGAAGGAAATTATTATCGATGCATGATCGAAGTTGGACATATGTTATCAGTACTAATAATATATGTTATTAATACTTACCAAATGCTATATTACTGTCGAGTTAACAAAAAAATATAAAGTGATAATTTATTCTAATGGTGATCTAAATCATCGGTTAATAAAAATGAGAATGCACCAAACTGCCATTAAAGATACAACATATAGTCCTATATATCCGCAAACACACCTATCAATTATTAAGGCTACAAGTAACATTTGTCATTTTTCATTGCATTATGACCTAGATTATCTCATATAGAAGGTCACACGTATTCAAACATGTCAATAAGCAACTGGGAATTGAAAGAGTTCCAATTTAGCAATAAACTGTAATCAATAGCACCTAATGACCCCTAGGTTTCATCAAATCATAAAATTATAGATATAGACTCATGATAACACTAGATAACATATAAAAGGGAAGAAAATGAAATTGCACTGTAAATTGAACAAAAAGGAGTTTATAAGAGTTACATCAGAGTCCAAAAAAGCAAAACCAATGTCAATCGCTTTAAGCTCCGAAAAACATATGAGACTCCAAAATTGTCGAAAATGAATCCCCTAAATTTCCCATATCACCACCTCTTATATTCTATGGATTGGTATATATTACAACATCATTTTTGGGCAAAGCTACCCTTCAAATTAATAAATTCCAAAATAATATCCAAATATTTTGAGTCGCTATAATTTGATTTTGGGTCCGTGCATTCCCTCTCTATTTGAATTGGCTCAGACATGGTTCAGTTAATGAGTGCGCTATGACCTGTGCCTGAGAAGATGGTACAATGTGTGCGCTACGATTTGATGGCTTGAACTACACGCTAGTTTTAGAATGCTCGAGCTTTTGATTGTGGTCCATCCATAGCCAATCAGTCTCGACTATTTTTGTAGTGGGAGTCCGGTTCCTCCCTCTTTATTTCTCTTCGTCGATTTTGTTAGTCTTGTAACAATGTTGCAAAATAAGTCTCAAATAAAATGCATAAAATGTCATTAAACTCCAACCCAGTTTGAGCTCTTTGTACTCATCAACAAGCATAATCAAATTCAATCAATTAAAAAGAATGGGTATATCATATACCATTTGATACAAATAGAAAGAAAGTTCTAAGAAATAGCAAGAAAAAATGACATTAAATAGTTTGATAAATAAAATTTTGTCTTTGTGAATTACAAGATTTAATAATTGAAGTCAAAAGAAGCCCTTGAATTAAGTAAATAGAAAAAATATGATGAGCATTATAAAATCGCAATATACTATTTCCAAAAAAATCAAATAAACATAAATTATTAATGAGTTTTGTCTTAAAAAGTAGCAAAAATAATTTAAATTTTAAATAAGACAAAAAAATGGATAAAATTTGTTTTTATAAATTATTAATTTTTAGAGAAAAAAATCATAAGAGAAAAAAATCATTACTTTGAGAAAGGGAAATTTTTTTGCCACGTCTTGTGGACTATCACAAAAAAGAGGAAACAAATAAGTTTAAACATGAACTAAGCTAGTTATCATCGAATCCTTATGGCATCAGACGTTCTATCTGAAAAACAATTATATCATACATGAATAAAACAAAATTCATTATTTTTGTAAACATTTTCAGATTGTGCTAATGCATTTATTGACACTTATGTCGCTCCGTCTTGACATGCATCATATCATATAAAAACCTTTTCTAATAAAAAATTCTAATTTATTCTCAAGAGATTTTGGGCACTCTCAAATTTATTTTCATGGTATAGATTCTGATCCAGGAGTTGAGGTGAAGCTATAAGTTGATCTTTTTACGTTTAAGAAAGTTTCGAATTTGATTTTTTTCTATATGCAAACTATTAAGAATCTCATGCACTGGTGTGTGACTCTATATGAACATGAGATACGTTGGATCCGATGATGGATTGAGACTCCAACCCATAATTAATGCACATAATCGTTAATGTCGCATAGATTGAAAATTAGCGTCACTTTCTAAATACTAAGTGACAATCGAAAATAAATTCTTGTGATTGATGATTTCATGTCTTAATGATTCCTTACATTCAATCTTCTATGCAATATTTAAGAGAAAACATTCTCTGGCAACTTGAATTTCTTTCATCTTGCACATCTCTCATCACATTGTAGTTTAGACAAAAAAACTTTTAGACAATAAATCTTCAAACGATCCTAACTGTGGGATCCATCGAATTCTATGAAAATAATTTTATATTTTAAATATTTTAGATAACATGATCTTGAAAACTTTGTAAAATTAAAACAAAATAAGTTTTTATTATATTTATTTTAAGACCATGGAATATTATGCAATGTACAAAGTGTACGGGCACCAACACTATGTTAGTGATGTAGGACTGATAAAATAATATACAAGATAGGTTTATAGTTAGTTTGAAATATTATATGAATAATATTATTATTTATCATTTTTATGTTTAACACTTTTGGTTACAAAAGTTTATAAATAAATATCAACACTTTATTTATAAGTAATTAAATTTATTTTTAACTCTGTGTGATTATCTTCTTTGATGGATTTTAAATTAATGTTTGATGATGTTATATATCATGACATACTCAAATTGAATATTACAATTAGATGTCTCAACCATAACAACATCAAATTTAAATTGCTCGAAATATCTATGAAATGCAATTAAACATTAATCTAGGCATTGTTTGATATGCATTTAAAATAACTTCTATAGCAACGTATAGTGTATTGAGTAAATCAATACTCTACTTAACGTGTTTGATAAATATAATTTATAATAATAACAAATGATAATATTCTAGCGTTTTGATATGCTTGAAAAGTCAATATTTAGAGTAGCTACTAACACGTTGAAATTTATTTTCAGATATATCATTAAAAGATTTTATTATAATTACTATTTATGTGATATACTTATTTTTTATACCATGCGATTATTTTATTATTTACTATTTATTATTTATTTATTAATTTATAAAGTATTTGATTAATTATTTATTTTATGATTATGTATTATATTAAAATAATTTAAATAGAAAATATTTAATTTAGGATACGTATAATAATTCAAACTATCTAAATAACTATTTATATTGTTTAGTCATTTTACACAGTTTGATTTATGCATTTGTCATACTTCTAATTAATTCGCTACTCAGACTAGTCGTAACGCTATTAGTTATTCAAATTGCTTGGATACTTCAGAGCTTGGAAGTCCCAACTTTATATGCAATAGAAGAAGAAAAAATCGATGGTACCATCTATTTTGATCAGAATAAAAAATTTCTGTTATGTCCTTAATGAATTGAATCAAAGAATAATTGTCATTTACAGGTCTATCATAACTATTCTATATGAACAGTTTTGTCAGCAAACTTATTCTACATATGATATGAACACTAAAGTAATGCAGCATCCGACGCAATCCCTCTTCAAAATAGTTTCCCTGCGAACTCTTTGATGTCTTCATCTTTGATCGAGGGAGAAGCATACGATGCAAGGCCCTTTAGATCAGAGAGGCTCCTCCCAAGCTGCAGTGCCATCTTCAACTTAAACATATCTCCGTTCTCCCGTTTGCTCATATCGCTTTCAGCCAAGTTCCACTCGATTTCCTCCTGCAGATGCCTGTAAAAGCCAGCACAGTTGCGGGACAGCTCGAACACCATGCCGACCTGCGCAGAATGCTCGAACGTATTCGTTAGAGTCGCAAGAACTCCTCCGGTGACGCCGAGCAATGCTGGCAGCTGACCAAGAGCTTGAACTCCTATTAGAGCAGAACCAATTGCTGCTAGTCCGGCGAAGATTGGTCCTGCAGTGGCCAACGCCTTATTGGCGTTCAAAACTGATGTCCCAAATGTTACGTACTGCTCCTCGTCCTTCATTTTGAGCACTCTGAGAGCACCCTTCATCTCCTCTTCCAGCTCTTTGGTCCAACCATTTCTGTGGTCATGGCCGTTAACGTTTGCATGAGATGGTCGCTTCCTCTCCTGTTTCTTGGGCCACCAACGAGTAGGCTCCAAGATCTTGGGAAACTTTTCAAGCATTCCGGGGAGGAGAGGAAGTGGGTAGGCCTTGTCGAGAGCAAGCACCTTTTCCATGGCCTCTTTAATGTCCTCCTCCGTGGGAGCGCGGAGGGCGAGCATCGTCTCGATGGACCTCTCCATCTGCTTCCACAACCTCGTTGCGTTCCTTTGTTCTTCTGCCAGCTGAGAGGGCTGGATCTTGTTGACGGCCACCATCATCCCAGCAGCAGCCGCGAAAAGAAGCACCGATGACAGCTTGAACGCTAGAACATGATGCGACGCTTCGCCGGCAGAAATGGAGGAAATTCCAGCCATGAGTGAGGCGGCGAGGTTGATGGAATTGATGGAGTTGGTGAACAGTTGGTTCCAGTTGTTCCTCTGCTCTCCGATGATGGCATGCTTCTCGGCCCGGTCAGCAACGGCTTCGAGTATGGCGTCGAGCTTGGAGACCAATTGCTGCTGATCGTTAGATGCCATAGAACTAGGGGTGGTGCTGTTGAAGCCGGCTATGCTACCTCCATCTTTCCTCAAGCTAAGCTCCTTCACACTGTTCAGTTCCAGCAGCTTAGGCAGTGCAACGGCAGCCTTTGCTCTAGAATTAGAAGGAAGATGGAGGGTGGCGCAGACTTCTCGCTTACTGAATGCGTTGGAGGAGGAGAGATTGCAAAATGATGAGTAGAGACCTCGTGCATGTAGAGCTGTCATCCTTTCTTAATTTCTCACTGTACACAGCTTCTCTCTTAGCTTTCTGTTGATTGCTCTCTCAATGTTCGCTTGATTTGATGCTGGTTTTGGTGCTCGGAAGGCTCTGTGTTATGTGGTTATGACTTGGCGAGAGGGGAATGGAGACATGATCTCTATTTATATGTGTGGCTTGGAAGTGGCCTGGGGACGGGTGTTGAACTCCTCAAACTTGACCATGCACGTAGTCGATAGACTGGAAACTGTCAGCGTTGTGAAGCCGTTGAAGTATTAAACTTTTTGACATTGGCCAAGTCAGGTAAAAATGCATGTACAGTCCATCTTTCCAGCTCTGACTCTACTAACTGTTTGATCTAATTGGTAAAGAATTTATAGATATCTATATGATAATGCATGGTCAAGAGCTTAAATAATTTTTGTTAACGTATTTCATTGCTTAAATAATTTAAAGTCTTAGAGAGGTGAGTGGATGCATTTTTTTTGACACCTCTACGAGATATTTAACTGTTATTTTTTTAATAACTTAATATTATTGTAAATCGAAATTTTATTTTTGTTAGAAAAAAGTTGGCTTGAAACTTGGGTATACTCAATTAAAAACTACCTCTAATACAAAAATAATATGCATTTCAATTTGGAGGGAAGAAAATGGAGGGTAAAATTCTTTACCCTCCATTCAACTTCAATTTGGAGGTAATAATTTTTAGTTAATTAGGAGGGGAAAGAAGGTAAATTTTTAATTTTTCTCTTCAAAAAATTATTATCCAAATAAAGTTAATTATTACCCTTCCCTCCATTATCCTTCATTACCCTTAATTCAAACACACCATAAATCATGATATATGTTTTAAAAGAAATATGAATATATACAGAGAGAGAAAGAGAGAGTTTAAATAGGTTTACATCATTTTTCGACTTATATGTGTTAATCAATCATCTATTTGAAATTAAATAACTAGTTCACTTTGTTGGTAAAACATTGATAGAAAAGTCTAATTTTCGTTTTCACATTAATTGGGAAAATGATCAATTTTTTCTTTGAATTATGAAAATTTCCACTTTATCGTCTGCCAAATTATTTAGTCTTTCTATTTATTAAATTATGTTTTTATAGTTTATTTCATTTAAAAAATCAAACAAGGTAAATTTTAAATTTAAAGAAAATATTTTTTAAGATGTTACAAAAATGAGATATATAAAATGGAAGCCCATCCCAATTAACCTAAATGGCACACTTTGTAATTTTTTGAAACTAACAAAATAAATTCATCATTTCGTATGGTAGGAAATAAAAAAATAAAAATAAAATAAATAATTTGCTCAGGTCGTTTGATTTTTACACCTATCCCAGGTAGTTATATATATACAATTGATCCCTCCCCTCCTTTATGGCGGTTAGAGTACACTTCCCCCTCTCACTCCATATCTACCTCCGATGTCCGACGCTAGGGCCTGACCGACGACAAGATTCCGACAACGACTGCATCATTCGTAAGCATGACGCTAGCAGAAGAAATTTGTCGACTCTAGGGCACGATTCTTGGCTATCTCCTTTCAGTGACTCATCTATGCATTAGAACTATAGAACCAATGAGTGTTGGGATGCGTTCGGATGTCACATTGAGTCGATTCCCTATTGTCCGTCAAATTTGCCGCTTTCCGTTGATCGTAGCCATCATCATCGGAGAAGATGACACAAACTCTCATTTTTTTGGTTAGGTTGACGCCTTCAGTGGAATGCCATCGCCGGATGTTGCACCATCACCAGAGCCGTGAGGTGGGATTGACGGACCGAAGGAGATGACGCCATTAAATGGTGACACCCCCTCGTTAATTGATGAGAATAAATTGTGTTTGACAATAAAAGGTGCCACCATGTTTCAGAACGTCAAGGTTTGACATCTCTAAACTGAGGGCAACTGGACAAAAATAAGATATCAACATGTCTTAAAAATTAACTTAAACACACAACTCCAACCGCAAGTATACGATTATCCTTGTAGTATTTTATGGTTGAATCCACAAGGAAATCAGAAATTCATAATTCAACCTCTTTATTCTACCACAAACAAAAATCAAGAAAAGAGATATTTTGTGCAAAAATTTAGATAAACTGGGACTACAATCTGAAAAGGAGAGTAAAATAAATATTTTTTGGTATTTTGAGACTTTAAATGAATAGAAACAGAACCGATAGGAAGGAAAATGATTCACTCAAATATGAAAAGTGGTCGGGACATGTGAATCATTTTCAAACCCTATTGCTAATGAACATATGAAACTCAAATAATAATGACTTGAGATGTTAAGATCACAAACCTAGCTACTCTCGTAGTCAAGGCTTGAACTTAAATTCGTAGGGGCTTCTCACATACAATCTCTCGATGGATACCCCATCTCCAATCAACCCTAAGTGTCTGTGGGAACCTCTTGGCCTCATACGAATACCTTAGACAAACAAAGGGGTTCTCCCTCTCGGTCTCAACCCCTTGAAGCTAAAATGAAAGTCACACTTCATGAAACTATACTCTCCTCTCGGATCCTTGTAGAGCCCTTGTAAAAATTCCTTCCCTCTCGAGACAGGATTGCAACAAGGATGTGAGTAACAATCCAACTATGAGTTAACAAAAATAAGAACTAACTGTTATTTCTCTTCAATGGGGAAGGTTCTCCCTCTCGGTCTTAACCTTCCACCGAAGATACAATAGCAAATAGCTCACAACATAAAAATCAACACATGCAAAGTATCACAAATATGAACTACACATTACTCATTCCCAGTGGAGAGGGTTCTCCCTCTCGATCTCAACCCTTCAGTGAAGAGATAGAGCAACAAGCAACTCATAACATTAAAATCAACACGTAGAGAAAACACATCATGCAAGAGAAGATTGGAAAGTCAAATGGAGATATAAATGCATTAAAAGATTAGTTCACAAAGCAAATAGGTGCTCTCAAATCATCATGTTCTGGACTAATTGTTTAGCATCTAACAAGCATCACACACATCACAAACATGTTGATACAAGAGTTCATCATTGGAAATGAGCACAAATAGGAATTACAAGCAAAAACCAATGATACTCCCGAAATCTCAGCATGAATCCCTCCTTTTATCCTTTGGTTCTTCCTTCTTCCTTTGCAATGGTGGCGGCTCCACTCTACACACCCTCTCTGACGCGAAATGGAACCACTTTCTCCCTCCTTCATTTTGCCTTTTATCCTCTCCTCTTTCTCCAATCGGTTGATGTCACTTGTCCCTTGCATACCCCTATCAACATGCCTAAGAAGTTTCTAGGGAATCTTCTTCGTTTGGACCACAAAAGATGACAGAGGAATCTATATAATTTATTTTAGGTTTTGTCTTCTACCAGCTTTAGGCAGGTAGTGGCATCAAAGTTTGAACATCCGCATAGGTACCCCCAGGTCAAATTTTCCAGCATATGTGTACAATGGTTCCGGCTAAGTCCCTGCATGATAAATCAGATATTATCATTCAAAGCTTCACTAAAAAGAGTCTTGGAAGTAAAAACAGGCACTTATTCCCAGGGAATTTAAAATGATGCAAAGACTATAGAAATATGTGACAATATGTATACGTTGATGCATAATTCGTGAACAAAGTATATTTTTTGCATATAAAAATAGAGAGTAATTTTTTTATCATCATAATTCTCTCAAACTTAAGCTTTTGCTTGTCCTCAAGCAAAGAATTAGAAAGATTTTTAAGGCCAAAGAAGTGCATTTCAAATCGGCCACACTATGAACCCATAATAGTTTACACAACTACCCTTAGTCGGTTAGATCCTCGGCCATCATTACATTTTCTTAACCAATTAGTCTCCTCCTAGAACCACTAAAACTCAAGCCCAAGCACACCCATGAAGATGCAAGCTAGATGAGTCCTTCACACAGCCATTTCTCTAGACCTACAATTCTTGATAAAAGATGTAGAATTGATGTTGGTTTATTCAAAAACAGAAATGGGTTACTAACCCTTCTTCCTTTTTTTTTCAAACTAGGTTACTAACCCAACTTTTTTCTCTTTTTTCAAATAGGGTTACCAACCCTTTTCTTTCTCTTCTCTTTTTTTTTTGAAATGGGTTACTAACATTTATTCTTATTTTTTTATAACAAGGTTACTAACCCTCTATTTTTTTATTTGGAAGAATATACATAATGCTGCTTGAGAATAGACCAACAGTAGTTGCAAGTGTTGAATCAAGGATCCCGAGATTGTTTTGATGGGGAAGCTTAGTGATACTAATGATTTTCGACTTCATGTGTGAAGGAGACAAGATTTTTGCTTCAGTCTATAATAGGTCATCCAAAGGTCGAGGAATGGACAACCTATGTACAAAGAAGAGTAGAAAAAAATCCTGAGTATGGATCGATCTTAGAAGAATTTGAAGAGGTCGATCAAAGTAATGAGCATAGAGATGAAAGTATGAAGCTAAGTACTGAACGAGGTCGACCAAAGATGAAGACTGGACGATCGAAGATAGACCTGAGTAGGAAAGGTCGCCCGATGTGTACGAGTAATGTTAGTGGGCGGCCGAAGGTTCAAGGTCAGCAGTACAATGGATGAAGGAACAAGCGCTCAAGATTCAGTGGACGCCCAATGAAAAGATAGAGTAAAGATGTTTTTGAAGTGAAGGCAACAAAGGTCGTTCGAAGCATTCAGTCTGGAAATAGTGGATGATCGAAGAACTTCAGTTGAAGAGGAGAGGTCGTTCGAAGTATTCGGTGGGATCAGCGGATGACCAAAGGAGTGCATAAATAGAAGTGAAGTCAAGAAAGGTCATCCAAAGTATTTATATAAAATCAATGGACGCTCGTAGCATTTCAGAAGAACAAGCAACGGACGTCCGGATTTTTCAGTATGGAAACAGTGGACGACTAAAGAAGTTCAGAGAAAGAAAGGAAGAGGTCGTCCGAAGTTACTGAGCAGTGTCAATGGACGATCGAAGTATGTCAGAAGAAAAGAAGATGTCGTCCAGAGTTACTAAAAAGTGTCAGTGGACGATCGAAGTATGTCAGAAGAAAAGAAGAGGTCGTCCGGAGTTACTGAGCAGTGTCAGTGGACGACAAAAGTGTGTTAGAAGAAGAGAAAAGGTCGTCCATAGTACTCAGTGTGAAATGAGTGGTCGACCGAAGAAACCATAGAAGACGAAGAATGGATGCCCGAAGTATTCAGCACTAGATAAGCAGGCGGCCCAAGCATGACAGAGAAAGGATCAAAGGTCGCCCAATGGATTCAGGATAATAAGTGGATGGCCAACGGAACTCAAAAGAAAAGAAGTGGTCGGCCAATGGAGTCATGAAGAATCAGTGGACGATCAAAGGAGTTCAGTAGAAAAGCAGCGGTCGCCCGATGGATTAATGGAAAATCAGCGGATGACCTAAATAAACTTTAAGGAAACTGAAAAAGGCAAGATAGGTCGTCCAAAGTGACTGAGGGTAATCAGTGGACGATCGGTGTAGACTTGAAGATATCAACCGAAGGCAGGAGCCTAGCAGAGGTCGTCCGAAGTTTCTGAGCAACAACAATGGACGACCAAAGAATGGTTGAAGAAAAGTGTTCAAGTCAAGAAAGGTCGTTTGAAGGATTCATGTACAATTAGTGTGCGACTGAAGGAGCTTGACGTAGAAACTCAAATGAAGAAAGGGTCGCCCGATGTGTTCAGTAGAAGCAGAGGACGACCTATGGAGGCTGAGATGATGAACTAAGGTTGAAGTTCGTGACTTCGGACGTCCTAAGGAGAACAGTGGATGACCAAAAACTGAATTCACCAGAGCAACAGTCACTCGAAGAGAAGAAGCAGTCGACCGAGGAGTAGGTAAAAAGAATAGTACTTTCTTCAACGACTAGTTATTGTGAGAGAGTGATGAGACTGACTTGTAAGGGTATAAAGCTAAGTCCCCAGAGTTTGGGAACTAACTTTGGCAAATTAATTTATGAGAACTTGAGAGCTTAATTGAGAAGCCTTAGTTCCTACTTTTGAGAGTATTCTTATGAGAATTTGGAATCGAAGGTAGTTGATTGAGTGTTCAAGTGTTGAGCTCAATATTGTAAGAGGTTTTCTCCTTGTCCTCGAAAGCAAGAAGGGAGAAGAAGTTGTAAAGGAGCCTTCGCTCTTGAAGAAGGAAAGCTAGTGATATCCAGAGGTCTCGAGTTCGAGAAGATTGGAGCGGGGACGCAGACCAAGAGTTCGGCTGAAGCTCGTCAGCAAACCTATTGTGCTTGGTTCTTTCTTTGTATTTAGTTTTACTCGCAATTGTTCCTTGATTGCTTTTGCTGCATTAATATAGTTTAGGGTCAAAATTTTTAATACACCAATTCACCCTCTCCCCTCTTGGTGCCATCTAGTTCCTACAGCAAGAATTGTTGAAGACTAGAGAATAGCATGACCAGGGTATCACCATAGCTGCTAGGAGTTTTGGTTCTACTTGGAGGCAATTATGTCTTCTGGTTTTCTAATTTAGGAATGACCGAAGGTTCCAACAAAATGAGGAGAGAGGTAAGAGTAGAGTGGTTGCATAATGATTTCTTACTCTAGCTTGAGTGAGCGTAAATGTCTATGCCAAAATCACAGTATGATTAAAAAAAGGCATATGAGAATTTTTCATGCTACAAAAGGAGATGATTTTGAAATTGCTATATTATTTTAACAACATATTAAACAAAAAGTAGACATGGTAACTAAAATAGGTTGGAGTTTTAAGAAAAAAATGCTCATACCATTGGCTACCCCCAAACTTAAATTCAACACTATTCTCAGTGCTAATCTAAGTGAGGGAGAGAAATATGTCAAGGTTGAGCGAGGGTGAGCTGGGACCAGTCTTGTAAGTTGTGTCATTGATAGAAATTATTATTGGTTCAGCTGGGGGCAGATCATCCTCAGTTGGGGGTAGTTGAAGGTGTGTTGTTTGATTTCTGCAAACATAAAGCAAATGAAACAGAAAATAAAAGTTATTGAATTGGGTTGCCTCCCAATAAGCGTCATTGTTTTTAGTCCTAGACTAGACTTTGTGTCTCTTCATTCATTTCTATCCATTAGGTGGCAGCAACTCCACAATCTTTGAGTTGGGTGGAGATGAGAAACTAGGGGTAACTGACTGAACACCTAGCTTGACAGCAACTATTTCTAGGAGGGTTTGTTGTCGTTCCATTTGGGCTCTTAGAAGTTTGTTGTCCCTCCTGAGTGTATGGAGAAGGGACTCTATCTCTATCTCGGGGGTACTAGTGACTGCTTTAGAAGAAATATCTGCTATCTCTTTGAGGTCCTCATTGGTTGGGGGGATTAGTTCAAGAGGAAAACCAATGTTGTCATCTTCAAACCCCGACGATTGACTGCTGCAAATTGGTGATTCTTTGTAGTTGCGCGGTTCAAGGTCCTCATATTGTTCTTCTTCTAAGATTGAAGTTTATAGCTCACACTTCCCATCTGAATTACTGCTGACACTTCTTGAATCATATCTTCTAAGACATCACTACTTCAAATACATTGTCATCGGAAGGTGTCTTCATTGCTTGGCCAAATTAAACTCAATCTTGTCTTCTCCCAGCTGAAAAGATAATGTTCCATTTATTACATCTATGATTTCCCCAACTGTTGCCAAGAATGACCTGCCCAAAATTAGTGGTGTGTTTAGGTCTTCTTTCATGTCAAGAACCAAAAAAACTTCTGGGATATAGAACTTTCCACTCTAATAGGTATGTCTTAGAGTATGCCTAAGGGTACTTTACCGATTTGCCAGCTAGTTGTAGGGTCATGTTAGTCGGCTTCAAGTCCCCAACATTCAGCTGCTTGCACGAAGATAAATGTATCAGACTAACACTTGCCCCCAGGTCACATAGAGCTCTACTTACATGCAAATTTTCTATCTCCGAGGGTATTGAAAAGCTAACATGATCTTTTAATTTAGGAAGGAATTTACTCTGAATCACTGCACTAATTTCCTCTGTTAGAGCTATGGTCTCATGCACATCGATCTTTCTCTTCTTTAACAAAATATCCTTAAGAAATTTAGAATATGTGGGCATTTGCTGTAGTGCTTCAACAAAGGGTATGTTTATGTGTAGTTTCTTTAATACATCCATGAACCTTGCAAATTTTTGGTCAATTTCGGCCTTAATCCATCTCTAAGGGAATGACAATGTTGTTGGATCTACATATAGACTTTCTTTGGGTTTTTCTTTAACTATGGCAGGTGGGGTAGTAGTTTGTCTAACTAATGGGGAAGACATTTCAGATCCTTGATTAAGTGTTTTCTTTATTTCCTTCTTATCAGCTTCAGACTTCTTTAGGGCTTTTAAGGATGACGACTTGGCATTGTTCCATAGGGTTGGCCTCAAGTTGTCTAGGAAGAATCCCAAGAGGTCTTGAAATCATACTAGCTTGTTGGGCTATTTGGTTCTCCAGGATTTTGTTGTGAACAATTAACCTTTTCACCTTTAATGATACCTGTCTCATTGCCTCATGTTGTTGCGTCATAGCCTCATTCTGTTGTCTCAGAGCTTCACATTTTTGCTTCATGGCTTCATCATGTTACTCCTGATTTTTCGTTAATTGTTTCAGTATGACTTCCAAGTGAGATATTTTTGGAGCTGGCATCATCCTTTGCTGTTGGGAATATGACAATGATAAGTAGGTCTGTGGATTGGCTTAGGATGGGGGTAACTGCACAGTTGTTTTAAAAAGGTTTGAGTCTGTCCCAGGAGCTGTTGGTAATGCTGACTCTTGTAAGATAAGTTTGGATGTGACTTAATCCAAGGGGGAGCTTGTTGATATTGTTGATTATAAGGTTGTGGATTTTTATTCCCCGATTGTTGATTTTGACCATAAGGGATCAAGACATTCATATGTTCTTCAGGAACTTCTTGCACATTATGCCATAGGGCATTACATCTAATGGTCATATGGTCTGGTGATCCACATCTATCACACCAGGTGGGGGTAGGTGCATTGTAGTCAAGGGTAACTTCAGCAGCAAACACTCCCAAATTATATGTACTGTTACTTTGATTCTGTTTATTTTTTCTCAAAGGCTCTTTGGACCATTTTCTCAAGTTTAACTGAAATTTGATCCCAATTTCCAACTTCTGTACTGGTTCTCGCTTGGGATTTCTATCGGTTGGCTCTATCTTGCATCTAGTTGTGGTGATTCATGGTGACCTCCTCAATGAGTCTATAACCTTCATCAGTATTCTTAGTTATGAACCTGCTCCTAATTGTTGAGTCTAAAGAACTCTTGCTAGCAGGATCTACCACTATAAAAAGTTTGAACCACCATCCACTTTTGAAATCCATGGTGGGTGCAACTTCTCAACATGTCTTTGAATCTCTCCCAAGCCTCATAGATTTTTTCATACTCCCAATATAAAAAGGATGTAATCTGATTCCTCATTGTCACTATATTTTTGGGAGGAAGAATCTTGATAGGAAGGCAGCCACCAACCCATCCCAGGTTCGGATTATTTTAGGTTCTACTGACCTCAACCAAGTCTTGGTTCAATGTCTTATGGAGAATGGGAATAATCTGAGTATAATCGCATCACTTGATATATCATTGCATTTGAATGTATCACATATCTTCAGGAATGTGATCAAATGCTGACTTGGATCTTCTGTGGATAATACCCCAAACTGATTATGTCCAAGTACAACAATAACGGTTGGGTTCAGCTGGAAATTGGTTGCATTAACAACTGGCCTACCTATCCCCGAGTTCAATCTGATAGTTGTGGGGTACAAAACTCTTGTAAGGGTGTATTTGCATTAGGATTGGCCATTTCAATCTGTTGCCTAGCAAGTTGAGCTCGTCTTCTAAGTTCTCTTTGTGTTCTTCTTCTTATCCTAAAATTTCTCTCTACTTCATGATCAAAGTCTCCCAATCCGTCCTATGCACTATTAGAGCTTGGCATACACAATTAGAGGTAAGTGCAATATCTATTAATAATGTGAAAGATTGAAATTAAGAAAAATGTGAAAGAACTAATTACAAAAAGAAAGAAAAGCAATCAAACTGAAAGAAGAAAAGTGAATTATAAACAAAGATACTCGAATATGAACAATGACAATGAATGATTTAGATTGGTACCAAACAAAAAATTGAATGTGAAAGTTCAGAAATCCTCGCAACGACGCCAAAAACTTGATGAGCAGAAATTATGTTTGACAATAAAAGGTGGCACCAAGTTTCAGAACGTCAAGGTTTGACATCTCTAGACCTGGGGACACCCGGACAGAAACAGGATATCAACAAATATTTAAAAATTAACCTAAACATACAACTCCAACAACAAGTGTACAATTATCCTTGTAGTATTTTAGAGTCGAATTCACAAAGAAAACGGAAATTCATAATTCAACCCCTCTATTCTACTACGAACCAAAATCAAGGAAAGAGATCTTTTGTGCATCAATTTAGATAAACTGGGACTAGAATGTGAAAAGAAAAGTAAACTAAATATTTTTTTTATTTTTGAGATTTTCAATGAATAGAAACAGAACCAATAGAAAGGAAGACAATTCACTCAAATATGAAAAGTGGTCGGGACATGGGAATTATTTTCAAACTCTATTTGCTAATGAACATATGAAGCTTAAATAATGTTGACTTGAGATGTTAAGATCACAAACCTAGCTACTCTCGCAGTCAAGACTTGAACTTAAATCCCTAGGAGCTCCTCATACACAATCTCTCGATGCTATGGATAACACATCTCCAATCAACCCTAGGTATCCACGTGAACCTCTTGGCATCATACGAATACCTTAGAGAAACAAAGGGGTTCTCCCTCTCAGTCTCAACCCCTTGAAGCTGAAATGAAAGTCACATTTCATGAAACTCTACTCTCCTCTCGTATTCTCGTAGAGCCCTTGTAACAAATTCTTTCTTCTCGAGACAAGGTTGCAACAAGGATGTGAGTAATAATCCAACTATGAGTTAACAAAAATAAGAACTAACTACTATTTTCCTTCAATGGAGAAGGTTGTCCCTCTCGGTCTCAACCTTCCACCGAAGATATAATAGCAAATAGCTCACAACATCAAAATCAACACATGCAAAGTATCACAAATTTGAACTACACATTACTCCTTCCCAATGGAGAGGGTTCTCCCTCTCGATCTCAACCCATCACTGAAGAGATAGAGCAACAAGCAACTCACAACATTAAAATCAACATATAGAGAAAACACATCATGTAAGAGAAGATTGAAAAGTCAAATGGAAACATAAATGCATTAAAATATTAGTTCACAAAGCAAATGGGTGCTCTCAAATCATCACATGTCCTGTCCTAATTGTTTAGCCTCTAATAGCCATCACACACATCACAAACATATTGATACAAGAATTCATCATTGGAAACTAGCACAAATAGGAATTACAAACAAAAATCAATGATACTCCCAAAATCTTTGCACGAATCCATCCTTTTCAACTATGGTTCTTCCTCCTTCCTTTGCAATGGTGGCGACTCCACTCTACACACCCTCTCGGACGCGGAACGGATCCCCTTTCTCCCTCCTTCATATTGCCTTATATCCTCTCCTCTTTCTCTAATCGGTTGATACCACACTTCCCTTGCATACCCCTGCCAATGTGCCTTGGAAGTTTCCAGGGAATCTTCTTCGTTTGGAGCACAAAAACTGGGAGAGGAATCTGCAAAATCTGTTTCAGGTTTTGTCTTCTAGTAGCTTTTGGTAGGTAGTGGCATCAAAGTTTGAACATCCGCACAGATATCCCTAGGTCCAATTTTCCAGCATATGTGTACAATGGCTTCGGCTAAGTCCCTCAATGATAGATCAGATATTATCATTCAAAACTTCACTAAAAAGAGTCTTGGGAGTAAAAATATGCACTTATGCCTTGGGAATTTTAAATGATGCAAAGACTATAGAAATGTGTGATAATATGTATAGATTGGTGCATAATTCGTGAAGAAAGTGTAATCTTTGCATATAAAAATAGAGAGCAAATTCCTTGTCATCATTAATAAAAATAATTATACATTCATATATATATATTTATATATTTTTTTACGGTTAATTCTGTGATGAATAGAGATTAAGTATTGATTAAAGTAATCTCAAAATAATTCAGCCTTGATTAATTTAATAATGGATTAATCTAATAGAATTTAATTAGGATTTAAATTTATTTAACTTGAAACTCTTATGTGTCAGTTAATGGATTTGATGAGTGTCATGTTTATTCCCTTTTATGCAATCTAGTTAGTCTAGTAAATAGTTAGGTTAATTGATTAGCTAATAAGATGTTAATTGAATAAAAACTGAGATAAGTAATATGAGTGTCATGTTGATGGGTAACCAGCCTAGTGTCAATTAGATTTAATAGATGGAATTATGGAAATATGCTAATTGGGAACGAATAAAATGTTAACTGATTAAGTAAGTAATTAGGTATGGAATTAGGACCATCATTACTAATGGTTGAATAGTAGCTAAATGAATTGAATAGTTTGTTAGAACCCTTTCACTTGATTAAAGAATAGTTAATGTGAGGTGAAGTATAGTTATGAACTTGCATGTGATAATTTGTTGAAAATGTATGCATAAATATATAGTTAATATAACTATAACAAGAATAGGAGTGACTTGGAGAATGGTTAATCGGATGAGTGATAATGAGGTTAATTATTAGATTTATGAATTAGCATAGGAACATGGGTTATTAATTAAAATTGTAGGTCTGATCTAGAACTTTTATAGATAACTACACTTATATACATAAAGGGTTTAATGGAGGTGAAACACCCCTCCATGTGTTTCACCGTGAAACACCCATATGATCAACCGTCTATTTTTAAATATGTGGGTTAGATTAAAATATGAGAGAGAAAGTTGTTATATTATTTTAGTTATGTGGTTTTAAGTTGTTTTCATGAATATATCACTTATACATGAAAGCTAGCAAGTATATAAATATAGATATATAGTTATATTGTGTATACATATTTGTATAAATAAACTACAATTGATATGCAAGGAAAGGTATAAACTGTGAATAGTAGTATTACTTTAGATATATATGTATATAAATATATATATATGTATATATATATATATATGTTTAAATTTATTTGTGAGTACACTTAGTTAGATATGTAGAGAAGTTAATAACCAATCCATGAGGAAGAAACAAATATGTATATTTACAATAATAGACAAATAATGGTGCATGATTAGATGAGAGTTCTAGAAAGGACTAATTTAATCATAGGAAAGGCATGATTCGCTGAGAATTAAAAGTGGGGCAACTAATAAATAAGATGATTATGAGTTAAATGAGGCGAAGGGGTAAGCACATAGAAATGATGGGATTTTCCTAAGGATATTAAAGTTGTAATTATTTGACCACATTAATAGATATATTTGAAATCAGATTATTATATGAAATGCTATTATATCTGAAGATGATAAGTAATATACAGAAGTATATAATCGTGTAATAGCTATGTGATGAAACTACACTCGAATATGTGCCAATCTATTACCTAATTGTATAATAAGAGACACTAACAGAACTTTATCATATGTGGATTAGGTTTTTTGATCATAAACTTGCTTGGATATGGGACACAACGAGGTTGAGCGTACCCGAGGTGATTGAATTTAACGAACTTATATGTAACCACATCGTTAGTGGTCCAGTTCTTTAGCCAATGTGATTAATTATATTAATTAATAATATGATTTTCTTTGGAGCTATTGTCATGATATTAGAGATTCAGTCTTTCATTGTTTTTACATATTTCATTTCATGATTTTCATGGATTCAGAACTTGTGATGTTATTATCTTATCACCAATTTCAGATGTGTGATTGCGTGGTTGTCATGTATCATGGATGAAAATCTACATTCTAAAAAATAAACATATATCTTAAATGACAATTTGGCACATCATGCATTTGCATTAGAGCATGCATGGTGCCTCAAGTTGGAGCGAGGAGTAGACTCGCGGTGGGCGAGGTGACGACATTAGCTCTCCTTCATGTGGTAGAGTGATAACTCATGTAGTTGAGGTGATCCACATATGGGGGAGGTGATAGTGATAGCTCTCCCTCATGTGGTCAAACGTGTAATTGAGGTGATCTACATATGACGGATGATGTTGTGCTCCTAGCTAGTGGGTGGTGTCATGATACTTAGACATTTGGATATGCATTATATGTTTTATCTTGCATGTTGTTTTGAAGGTATTTTCATTTATCATTTCTCGACATGATTTTTTTGGGATTGGGATTCTATTCGGATTTATTATCCGACTTTCATATTTTATAAAATCTCTATCATGATTTAGCCTTTCATGCTCACCCCCTCTATTTGTTTACTTCTATGGTTGTAGGTGAGGAGGAGGTGATTCTCCTCGAGGATGGCTAATAGATTTACATGCTCATAGTGCACTTAAAAGGGAAAATAATTAGGAGTATGTGCTAGAGATTGGAGAGGATGGGTCAAGTATTTTCTTTCTTTTCATTACAATAGATTTTAGCTTATTCTTTAGAATCATTGTGCCTATTTTTTTGTTATTATGCGCGGAGTTGTATGAACTCCTATTTGGGGCATCTGACCTAGTTATATTAGTTATTATATTACTTTTTTAATGATGTGATTTGGGCTTGGCCCATATTATCCTCTATACTTGATGCATGAACATATTTATACTAAATGTCATGCTGAAATTTTTGATAAATTCAAGAATTGGTTTTTAATTGAATTATTTATTATTAGACTTGAATTTGGATTAGTGAAATATTAGTAGTACCCTTGTGATGCCTCGATAGTGGGTTCGGAGTGTTACACAAAATGTTTCTGCCGGAAAAACTATGATAAATTGGAACATTTTGGTATTTCCCATTTTTTCTTTAGTTACAAGTGCGAAACATAAATAAGTTGTAGTTAAGTGAGAAAACATTAACTCATTTATAAGTTTGAAGTAAAAGAATAATAAACTTAATGATTTTTTACAATTTCTAATAAGACCCTACACCTAATATAAAACAAATAGCATGCTAGTGGATACTGTTCAAATTCACACTTACGAATATTAAATTCATGACCTATTTTATGATTATATTTCTATTCGATGAACTTTATTATTAAGTGTACACCTCATCGCCTTCTCTCCTATTTATTCGGTCATGCACCAACAAGTTAGCTACAAGATCTTGGGAAACTTTTCCACCATTAAGGGGAGGAGAAGAAACAATTTCTCGATGGCCTCTTGGATCTGCCTTTGTACATTGCATTCCTAATTAGCTCTTCAGCCACAAAAAAGCTGGATTTTGTTGATGGCTACCATCATCTCAGCGGTAGCCGAGAATAGAAGTATGGAGGGCAACTTGAACAATACAACATGTTTTGACGTTTCACAACTGGAAATGGATTTTGATGCTTTTGTGAATAAACTCTATAGTCTTAATAGAATTTAAACGCATAAGTAAATAAAACTAGTTAAATCGACATACATTTTTATATGATTGAACTCTTAAATTCTATTCAGAAATTAATTTCGATTTAACACGGTCTGATTCAATCGAACACAATCGACATTAGGGTTTTTGAGTACCCCGCCGCCATGACACGACAACATTCGAGATGAACATGGCCCGCGTCTGCCACAAAGCTTCCTTTGAGCGGCGCAACACGTCCCTTATTCGAGAGACACAATACGTATATGTTCGATCACCATCATTATTTTGGGTAGAAAATAGATTAAAACTTATACATAGAACTTTCATGATCATGGGGTTCTTCTACCTTGTCATATATATGTTTTCTAACTATGATCAATAAAACCTTTGATAAAATTGGGAAAACATGATTCTTCCTGATCTTATGAATAAAATATTCAAAATAGGTAGAGAGATAAACCTAGATCTCCTACTAACCATAAGGGTGCCTTACATACCTTTTTGGCATTCTTAAGTTTTTCCCTCATTCCTCGATAGTCTTTTCCACGTTCTGCATAGTCCTCCCTACTGCTTCTCTATATAATCCCCTCAATATGAGACCAAGAGAAAAGAAAGAATAAAGACAAAAAAACTTTTGTCTTACCTTAGGGCCTTAAGGGAAGAGGAGGAGAGAAGAGAGAGGGAAATGATATCTCTATTATGAGAGTTGGGCCTTAATTTCTCATGTCTAGGGGTTTTTATAGAGTAGTCTAAGGTTTAGATAGAATTTGAGGAGAATAAGATTTAATCCACTAAATCTGGTTGTCCCTCTGATATGATGAAAATGGACCATGTCCGGATGGGACACAATCAATTTCATCCTCTTCTTTTCTATAAAATCGAGGCGTTACATCATCGACTCCTTAAAAATAAAATTGTACTTGAATTTACGATTAGGATGAGACCTTATCTAGAGCTTCATAACCTTTTTATACTTTTCATCCTCCGATTCTCAGGTGGCTATATTCCCACAATAATGTGTCCATGTTATTTTAATTGATCAGTACAATCTTCAATTGATCATATCACAATCGTTGCCATTATTTGTTTTAATCATGTTAATGTTCACAACCTCAAAAGAATATATTCACCTAACTCCTTGAAATTTCAACAATCATAAAATCTCAATTCTTATTAAACAATTTTGATAATCCAAAATTACAACCTCAATAAGTTTCCTATCTACCTATTTCATAGATATTACATTTATAGTTGTTTCATCCTCAATATTTTCTTGATTTGTATTATCCTCAAATAACCTCCTTGAGAATCAGATTTTTTCATTCATTATAACAATTCAATCAAATTTCAAACACACACACACGCACACACAACACACACACACACACACACACACATGTGTGTGTGTGTGTGTGTTGATCATTTATTATGTGGTCACATAATGATTCTAAACATAGCATTTGATTGAACTTACTTATCTTCAAATATATTGTTCATATTTGACTCCTCCTGGACACATCTTTCCTTGCTTATTGAGTATGTATATACATAATGCCCAATGGCATTTGGAAGGTCAATAACCTCCTTAAAAACATTTATGTACATATTTTACTCGAAAAATAAAATTTGTACATTCCTCCTCATATACATAGCATCAACCAATAAGTCCATAACTCTATTCAACTTATAGGCATATCGTGGGTAGTTATCATCCATAAGCATACATGATTTCCTTTAACCCTTTCACGATCCTTTCAAAACTCAATCTTCCCTTGTACGAATCACTTGTACAGCTTTCACTCATGGACACATTTGTGTCGCATCATGAACATGGTTCTAAATTAATTTTAGATAATTACTTATACTGGTCTCTCCGAAAAAGGTATTGATACATGATACTTATTAGTGCATATACTTAATAGATAGAATCTTTATATGATAGATGGTACAAATATTTTCTTGTCCAACTTATGAAATCTACCTATTGATCATCATATGGGGTATTTTGTAATCTAGATGACACCAAGAAGGGGGGGGGGGGGG
>LTAE01005447.1:12793-30159 GCA_001647135.1 Pontederia paniculata
TAAGTTATTCTTGTGACAACTTGTTGATTTTAATTTAATTTATGGATATGTATGTATACTTTTGTAATGTCAATTATCTCAAATTTTATGTTGATCTTTGGTACAATTTTAAGTAATGTGACAAATATTATTTAAAATACAATATCAACTAGAATTTTCAAGTAAACTGAAGTTCGAAAACAATATAATTACAATCCAAATTAAACAATCTAGATATCGTACTTATAAAAAAATTCCATATCTAACTCAAATTAGCTTTAAAATTAGAAAAACTAGAAAAAGGTGGATAGAGATAAACGAGAAAATAAACCTAAAATAGAAGGAAGGGAGGAAAAAGTGCCAAACAAAAAGAGTAATGAGGGGCAACATGGTTCTTTTAGTGGTAATAGACCCAAAGCTTTCCTTTAGAAATTTTCTTCTTTCCTTTTTTAAGAGAATGAAACAATCGAAATGTCACACTAATTATATATATGCAGCACCTGAGAAGAGACAACGTGTGCCTTCAGCCTATAACAAATTCATCAAGTAAGAACTTTGAACTCTCTCTCTCTCTCTCTCTCTCTCTCTCTCTCTCTCTCTCTCACACACACACACACACACACACAGTTTGACAAATTGTCACAACTGTTGACATAACATATATTCACTAGTACACATGAAACGTTTTGTTATCGGCTTGTTTTGTTTGGTCACTTTCTATATATATGCAGGGAGGAGATACGACGTCTGAAAGCATCTAATCCTACAATAAGCCATAGAGAAGCTTTCAGTGCTGCAGCAAAAAATGTGAGCAATATTCTTTTTGTCGCTAACATTTTTATATATTGCCACTGATCTTGAACTGAGTTTATATATATACGTGATAAATCAAAGAGAAGTTGGAAGAGATAAGTTTCCTACTTAAAAATATATGGAACTAAAACTAAAAACTCTGCACAAACGCGCGTAAGCCTTTGTTGTGATCTTACCAGATCTTTTCATAGCTGACAAGTCCAAATATGAAATGATCGATCCATCCGAGGTGGCCACGAAGTTAATTAGCATAATCCATCTTCAACATTTATGACGAACTATCCCACTTATAATGATTGCGTAATGGGGCATCTTTTCTTTTTCTTCTGAAGAAAATTTTGTAGTTATATGTGATGTTTCATGTACATAATTAATTGGTAAAGCCTGATGTCTTTAAGCGTGCATACCGTACAACTTAGGGTTTGGACAAAATGCTTAGAATCATTAACATAGTGTACATATATATATTTAGATGAACTGACCCGCACATAGGTTGATATAATATACAAAACGTCAGGTAAGTACTTTTTTTCTTATAGAAAAATATAATTAGATTTATCATCACAACATATAGCTTCTTTCTTAGTAAACTGTTGAAGTATTAATTTATAAACTCTTGCAGTGGGCACACTTTCCTCGCATCCATTTCGGATTATCCGTGGAAGGAGACAAACAGACTTAGCCACTGGCCAAGTTGGGTAACCGGCAATAAGAATGTTGTCACGTTTTCTTCTAAGAGGATACACCAGCGCGTACTATTACTTTTACAGTTTTACAGCAACTTGTGCATGCAGCTTCCTCTGTGTGCGTACGTGGATAACCAAATACTCATGGTCTATATAATTATATGTACAGGCCACTGCCTTAATACCCCATAAGATTGTTATTGTTGTTGTGGTACCTCGTGGTTGTGTATCGAGACTGAAGCTATTATTTGTATAATTGTTGAATCAATCTTCATTTCCTGCGCGTTGAAAGAACAGCTAAAGCTCGGACATATACAGAGAGAGAGAGAGAGAGAGAGAGAGAGAGAGAGAGAGAGAGAGAGTAGTTCTTATGTCAGGTGGGCCAAGAGATGCCGAAAACACGGACTGGGGGTGGAGTTATGAATGATATCTTAGTTGATATGCATGCTTACCATGGATTAGGACTAAGGGAATATCCTGGTCGTACCGTTCAAAAAGTCATTAATTATTGCTTCACATGATGACGACATATGTCGTGGCTCATGATTACCTGAGAAGAACGCATCTTCTTATTTTGGCCTCATGTATGATTTCTGAACTATTCCGCATGTTTAATCACGTTTAGTGACAGTAACGAACTTCTATAATTCTATAACATAACTTGGACTATGCATACGATAGTGCTCACATCAATTCGCCTTCACCCAAGCCGATGCTCGATCAAGAGTGTTCCAAAATTCTAACAGCAATTATTGGAGTAGGTTGGGGCCTTTTTTTTTCTGAAAGGGTCGAAGAAAATGTAGTACATTTTTAATATAGTGCGCGCACGAAAAAGTAATGATACATTTTAAATAAAATAGTATAATCAATATTCACATCAATAAAAAATATCGACACTTATATATTTTTTAAACTAAAATACTTCACAATGATTTATATTTTTATAGGTAAAAAAAATTAACAGTTTTATCCTTCAAAATGATACAAATTAGTCGGGATGAATCACAGTATGAAAAAAATAATATCCAAAAGCTAGGTTCAAATTTAATCATCTAATATTAAGTTGAATTAGTTAACAAACTAAATTAGTAGGTCTTTAAGCTTACGTCTCCAACCCGAATTAATTGGATAGTGAGAGGCATATAGTTTAGACGAAAAAAGGAATAATCATAGATTCGGGGAGACAATGGAAAAAGACAAGTAGGCGGGAATAATATGCATTTCCGAATTCTACGGCCGTTTTACTGTTTGAGAAATATTCGCCCGAGCTCTCGCGTTTGTCGAGTTCTTGATTCCCCGAACGAACGACGCGATGATCCACAGGTTCTAACTTAAACACGCGTGGTAGGATGGCACACGGTTTCATGACTTAGAATATGACGATCCGATATTAAATCTTTAAAAAATATTTTTAATTTTTATATTTAATTTTAGGTGTCATTTAAATTTGATGATATGAATCGTTATTAAAAAAGCTACTTAGTAAAATTGTTAAGAAAGCTCTCAACCACACACAAAATATCACAAAATTTGACAAAATTCTCAGGTTGGTATAAAGAAAATAACAGAAATATAATCACGGGATGTGAAACTTTACACTCAATTGTTTTATATTATATATGGATCTTACGAATTTATTTTTAAATTATTTAAATTTGAGATACTATTTTTTTTTATTTTCACTATAGTTTTCAACTCTATCTCAATTAGTTTGTGTCAATTTGTGTCGCACCGGTAGACTCGAAGATCTCTTCAAGTAAGAATGACTTGAACTCCACACCATTTTTAGCAAGACACTCTGTCCGTAACATTCAACATACTATGAAAACTTTTTAACCACTCGTGCGTGAGTTCCCAAGTCATGTTTCGGATAAAGAAGCAAAACCGTATATTTCAAGCCTGACGGGTCATATTTACATATCTTCCTCTGAAGGAAAATTAAGAAGAAAGTGACAATAAAATGGGCATAAATGTTAGGTTAAATGGTCCACTATCAATTGATCGTTTTGTACATGATCAAACAACAAATACAACAGGTTGCATTATCGTAGAATCAATAGTCTATGGTACAAGTCTCGGTTACAAGCATTTATGTTGAACCTAATATTGAGCTAAAATTCAAAAGGTTCCAACAAATTATGCAAATCAACCAAAATTTCATTGATACAGAATGAACAACTGCTGAAAAGAACCATGAATATGGGAGCTCTCAAGCCATCTCTCTGCAACGGTTAAGCCAAAATTGATGAGATGAAGCCAAATGATGAAATTTGCCGTGATGAAATTTCTAGAATCCTAAAGTTCTTATTTCTTTCGAAGCTTATCTCGTCTTACTCTGACAAATTTCCGACCAGACTTATCACCGCCACCACCACTTCCCAAAGAAAAGCTTCCACCAGTGGCGAACTCCGAACTCCCAGTTGGTTGAAGTGGAGGTTGGTTCTGGGGAATCGAATTACCATGTTGGCTGCCAAACTGAAAGGTCGAAGGCGCAGCATTAACAGTAGGGGAACCAAAAACGAAACTAGGTGTTGTCATCGGTGCAGTGGCTGGTTGTCCGAATGTTGTTCCAAACGTTGGTATCGTATTAACAGAAGCTTGGACAGGATCGTCAGCCATGCTATCTTCAACATTCATCTGATCATTCCCTGGAGAACATGAATTCATAGGAGAACTGATTTGACACCTGATGGAAGAGGCATTGATGAAGCTGCATTTCCAGTTGCACTGAATGAAAATGCCGGTACTGATGATGCTCCAAATGTGAAAGGAGAACTTCCTGATGAGGTAGTTGATGATCCAAGAGAAAATCCAGTTGATGGTGATGACATGGTGGAGCTAATGGCACCAAAAATAGTTGAGGGAGATTTTTGAGAACTCGAGTTGAATAAGCTATTAGTAGCACTTGCTGCAAAGGAATTGCTGCTGCCAGAGCCAGAAGATGAACCAGCACCAGTGGGGAAGGAGAAACTAGAACTTGCACTTGAGGTGAAAGGCGTGGTCGATGGAAAAACAGTGTTGGAAGATGACGGTGCAGTAAAGGAGAAGCCAGAACTAGCACTACAAACATTTGGTGTAAAGGCAGTACTGCTGACAGAGCTTGAAGAGGATATGACGGTAGTTGAGGAAGTGATGCCAGAACCTGTGAGAGAAGGTTTTCCTGCAACAGGTGCAGATTCAAATAATGAGCTCAAAGAACCTGAAAAGGAAGACCCATTTGCACCAAACATGGTTGAAGATAGTGAACCAAATTGACTTGACGAACTTTGGAGAACATGCGAGTCCCCAGCAGATTCAGTTCCATTATTGCTAAAGATATCTCCAGAAGCAAACCCAAAAGATTTTGATGTGATCTGCGAGTTACTACTAGGAAACGAAAGATGCACACCACTAGACTGTGGAGAAGCACCGAAACTAAAGAAACTGTTGGTGGAGCCAGAAGGCGCTGATGATGCTGAGATAGATGAGGAACCAGTACCAGTGCTTGAACAAAACGATGGAGCTGGAGATGAGGAGCTAGAAGTGACACCAGAAACTACTGATGACGATGTGAACGCAAAACTGTTGCTGGCTGCATTTGACAATGCAGCTGATGTACCTGAAATAATGGTGCTCCTTGTGCCTAAAGGGGACAACTTAACAGATCCCTCTTCAGTATTCAATGAATCTGATTTATCATTTGCAGTAGCTGAGCTAGGAGCAGCAATATCATGACCAGAATCAAACTGGAATGTAGATGCAGCAGTCAAAGCAGATGAACTTGTACTGCTTGCAATGGTTGTGCTGGTTGAAAAATCTAGAGCCACCCCAGTCCCAGAATTTGCCATAGCTGACACAAATGAAGCAGAAGATGTGGCTGAGAGTAAAGATGATGTGCCATCGCTCATGCTCGAGGTAGCAGAAACAGAAAAAGTAGACAAGCCTGAACTGGTTGAACTTCTCAGAAAAGCATTGCCAGATTATTTGGATAATTCCCCATCCATCAGGTTCTTTTCACCTTTATGTGACTTGAAGTCACCTAATTTAGTTACTGAGGTGGAAGTACTGCAATATAAACCAGGAACAAATAGTTATCTGAAAAAGAGAAAACAAGTGACATACACATTCTAAGGGAAAAAGAATAATCGACTCTCAAATCCTTTCGACTATTAAATTGGTTGCATTCCCACTTTCAACGATTCAATTGTCACGAAGACAGTATTTAGACGACTAATAAGATGAGAGATCCCATTTATACAGCAGAATAATAAGTAAATAACTCCACATAAGTGACAAATAAATTTACAAAAGCAACAGATGGCTGCATGGAAATATAGTACAATATGCAAAACCACAAAAGAGCAACATGTTATAGAATAAAGTGATAGTTTCAGGAAACTGAGGCAATTGTTTTTTGAGAGAACTGAGGCAATTTGGACCATAACAACAAAACATAAAATTATGTGGAAAGAATCACACAAGTCTAAACAATTACTCAAAAATAGGTCAATTTATTTTCCAACACATTGAAAATAGTATAAACCCCCTAAAAGGGATATTGAAATATGATAATTCTGAAACACTAATAAATGATAATAGGATCTGCTGCTCTTTATATCTTTATATTATAACAATGAATTAAAAGGTAAGAATTCCAGAGTCAAATATATATTCAAACTGATGTCAATTAATTTTCTAAACTTGTTATTAGATGATACCGCTGTTAATAGGAAAATTTGTATTTTTAATTAAAATATTCAAATTGAACACAAAGAATACTTTCCAAACATTCTATCCTAAAAAATTTCCAAGAGGTAACTAACAACTTTACCAGACCTTCCGATGGACTTCAGATCAGCAGGATCACTGAAATCATCAGTGCCTGAGGGTGATGAAGATTCACGCGCCTGTTTCGAGCCAAACCCAAATTTAAAAGCACCAGATTCCACCTTTACTGGAACTGATGATTCAGACAACAGAGACATAGTTTCTGTAGAACAAATAGGAAGCACCTGCAAGGGGTTGTTAGAAGTGGGTGCTATAGGTAACATGAAACCATTATTTGCAGGTGTAACAGGCTTATCAAAAGCTTGCATCCAAGGATCCTTCTTGGTCTCCAATACCAATGCATGTGAAGGAACAACTTCGGAGGCCTCAATGACCTTCATCAAATTCTTTCTTTTAGATTGCGCGGATTCGCGCTCTGGTAAAACCTCCGGTTGCTCATCTCCAACAATAGGGGCGCTAGAAGAATCCTTTGTGGTGTATTCATCATCAACCAAGTCAAGTGAATCCTTATTCACCAAAACAAGAGGTTAAAGATCAGCTAAGCTCCCATAACACTGTTCACTAAAATGCTCGTCATGAAAAAGAATTTAAACATCATTTGCTCAAGAAAAGAGAGTGCTCCATACCTCAGGGATGTTAATGCAGAAAGATGGTTTCTTTTGTGTAGAAATTGATCCATTTGAAACAAAAACTTCTGAAGATTCCATGCTAGATTTAACATCTAGGACAAACCTGGTGGGCTTCATTTCAGATGTCACCTGAACTCCAAAAACAGAAGGCTTTACCAGACCATCTTCCTGAGGTCTATCCTGCTTCTGATCACTTGAACTTCTCAGGCCTTCATGGAAGGAATCACTTATAAGCTCAATCTGGTTATTACCGTGAACACTTTGAAACTTGGATGAGTCTATGTCCTCCATGCTCCGGAGTGCCCTTTCATGTAGCATATTACATGTTAACATAGACGGCGACCCGTCTTTGCCAGTAATGTTCAGTTTGGAGTCTTTGGACAATTTCCCTTTTGGAGAATACTTTAGTTTATCAAGTTGTTCAAATATTTTTCTGGCTGTTTCAGTAGCCTGAGGTGGAATAGTAACAATTCTAGCTGAAGCAACTGCACTATTTTCTGCATCACTGAGTTCTGTAACAGCTTGCCTTTGATCATCCAAATTGAGAGGCTTTTGGTTGGAAAATTTATAATTGCGAGATGAAGTCAAAGGAGAGGAAAGATAATTTAGTGATGAATTTGAATATCTTGATGGAAGCATCATATTACACTTATGGCGAAGCCTGCGAACTGGGCTAAAGAAACTTGTATCATCACCCAAAACCAACCTCCCTCGTTTTCTTGCCTGTTGCATGACAACAAAGATTTTTTAGAAGTATATGTCAACAAGTTGAGAAGCCTACCTTGAGATTTTAATGGGTGAATACGATTTCTATATAAAGAAAAAAAAACAACGAACATAAAAGGAAATGATCATAACAGAGAATTTTCTTCCCACCAGCCCACTAGTGACTATCAGTTCATTGGTAGTAAAATACGTGACAGAAAACACAGTAGGAAAAACATTGCCGCCTGCAGCAGACAGTCATAAATGCTGCAAGTAACATAATGCACAGGAAGGTGAAAGTACTTAACTGATTGTCAGCGCTTAGCAACAGCATAACACCCAAACTAGACCAGGATGAGCAATTAGAAAGAATTTATTGCTAGAAATGAAACCATAAACAACTCAGAGATGTTTGATTCTTTCCGACAAGAGTAGATATTATGCATAAAGAATAAGTAACAGGAATAATAACAGTCAATATTTGGATTGACCATAGACAGGGGCAAGCAATAATAAATAAGAAGATGGACAAAATTAAAATAGAATATTCGAGATGTGACTTGATTCAGTCATGCAGAAGGCAACCAATACATTATAGGATGCTGAACCATCACATTACCTCCAAATTAAAAGAGAAACAATAAAGGTCAGGGTAAAAGGAAGAAACAACAAAAACTCAGGATATCTTTACTTGTATCTACAGCTGGTGAGACTCGCTTCATGGACAACCAAATATCACAATTCAATTTATAAAATGAAGATTAAGGCTAATGTTTTCCCTCTTAAAAATATATAATTTTTAATGAATGTTTTAAGGCAATTTAGCTTACATAGTCCGAAAAATTATAGCAGTCACCAGTCAGAAATTACACCAGTTAGTGACAGCATAGAAGAAACAGTAGGTACAAGAATATAATTGCATGTCCACATTGAACAAAAATTTTATTGTATAATGAAAAACAATACAACACCACTACCTGTTTGCCATCTGATTCGTTGACACCATTTGATGTCCACTCAGGTGATGAGGGCCAAACATACTTATCAACCGAGGGACTCCCAACCTGAACATCAATTAGATTAAAACTGAATGACATTACTTTCAGAAGAACATTTAACTCGCATTTCTCTTTCATTGAAAATGTTCATTCAAGTTAGATTGACATGTACCCTAACCTTAGCTGTCAATGGGAGCTTAAAGTATGGCGACTGTGGCATTCTGTAAGTTGCTGACTTCCCAGTAATTCTTGGAGTCGTATAGCTGTTGTTAGTAAGTTCAGGATTTGCAAGAATACTGATAGATCTTGGTGTGATTGCATGATCAAATGGCTTCTTTCTATAACGTGAATTGTGATACAAAATCTTATCATCCCCAAATACTTGTTTTTGTGTACTAGGACTTCCAGGAAACCTCCTAGAAGACCAAGAACCCATATATGTTTTAGCAATTTCAGCTGGTGACTCAGTTTGTTCCCCAAGGTTCTGTAAAGCATGCAAAAGATACGTCGACTTTCAGGAATACGAAAAGAAATGCAATAAATTGATAAGCAGAGCTTAACTATTTTGATAAACAGATCTAGACACATCTAAACGGATGCAAAAGATAACCGCATGTAAATTAAGATTAACTAGTTTGATATATGTAGAACCATCAGAGAGTCTCTATAGCCAGCCTTATGGATCGGAAAAGACGCTCGGATCTCAGCATTTTTACATTGTTATATAGACTTTGGAAGAAGGTATACCAAACCAAAAGAAGCTTGCTTTTTCATAATATAAATTGCATTTAAAGCATTTAAGTGCGATAACTAAACAAAGACAAAATGCAATATGACCAGAAAAGATAAATGGACTTGAGGTTCCTAAAAGATGACCATATTGTTACTACAATTCCAAATTTTTAAGCATACTATCATTGTAATTTTTTAGAAATACTACCACTTTAAATTAGTGAAACAAATTTGAATTATTTTTTAGTGAGTAAACTTAATTGAGAGGACGGTACAAGAAACAAAGAAAATGAATTATAGGGACTAAAATACCACATGACGCATGAATGCAGTTGTAAAAACAAACACTTAAAATTTAATACAAAAAAATCCAGGTGAAAGGAAATAGCAGGGACCTCCTCTCTTAAAACCAAACTACCAAGAGGAGTTGCATTATCTGCATGCAATCCAAAAGAATCGCCCGATTCAAGTCCAGGAGGAATTTCTTCATCTTTCTTGTCATTATCCATGGCTAATTGCATTATTTTTCTATCAATAAGATACTTCTGTTTCACATTTTCCTGGTCTAAAACATCTTTTTCTATTTCCTGGCAACTAAACGAAGGTTTTGAAGTGCTTGGTTCCGCAGTTCTTGAACGTAGCAACTCCATCAAGTGATCAAACTCAAACCTGCACAATGAATATCTTTATCAGAAATACAGTACAAGAGCGGTCAATCCAATAAGGAGCATAAATGCAAAGCTTAGTTCCACAAGTAAAATGAAGAGATTATGATATGTTACTCTTAAATTTCAGGATCTAACATATAGAATTTACTTATATAAGGATACACAATAGACAAAACTTTATGATTTATGAGACACATGTTTGGCAATTAAATGAACGCCATCTATTCCACAGGCATAATTCTTCTGAAAATCCACATTGAACAAAACAAGAATATTACTCTATAATAAGAGAATGTTAGCAGACATGTTTTCCCATGTTAATCAACTAATAGTTAACCAAAGATATGAAGTTATCTTAAAGGTTTATAAATTTGACTGATCGGAATCACAAAATGGATTGTGAATTTGATGACTTCAAGCCAAGTAGTATATACTTTCCTTGTAAAGGTTTTCTGCTTCAACATCTGTTCAAGGTCAAAAGTTTGGTCAATATGAGAACCAATTTCTTGCAAGGTACCATCTGACGCATGGTTGCTTATTGCATTTTTTTCATCAATGTGATTATGTTCTTTCATGTCACATGGTGAATTCTGAATCTGCAAATTGGAAATTTCAAATACAAAAGGTTAGCAAAAATGGTCAGCAAAAACAGAAAAAGCACTAATTTAATAGCCAACTGTAAGAATATAGCTTTCCTTTTGTGAAAAGGTCCCCTCTCTGTCTAACATGAAAACGAAAAATGGAATTAGCAAAAAAGGATACCAGGACAAATGTGAGTATGCCTACACTTTGCAAATAGGGCTTCCATACATGTAACTTCTCCTTTTACTGCTGAACAAAATTCAGTAGCAATGCTTAGGAGATATTAAGCCACATAAAATTGTAACACAAAAAGGACTTATAAACATTAGTAAATAAAAAGTATGTGTTGGTTATATTATCGAATACAACATGACAACAGAAACTAATGAATAAACAAATTCATGTAAAAGACCTCAACTAACACGGTAATATCCACTGTCCTTGACTTAATCCATATAAGACACTTGTTAATGTCAAATTATATGATTAATATGCACTATGATAATTGTTTTAGGTAGAAGCTTCAACCTTAAATGTTGGAGCACCGAAAGTGACAAAATTTTGCCCAAGGCATGAAATGTGATTTTCGAAAAATATTAAAATTGAGAAAAATAAAATCCCAGTAATTATACTCTGGTGTTAATACCAAATGTATTTTTTAATAAATTTTAGGAGAAGCCTTGGTTAGGATAAATAAAGGTGAAAAAACAAAAAATGTAAAAAACTGCCATTTCTTTTCTTCGACCCAAAAGTTAGTTTTTATACTTTAAGATTTTAATTTTTAAATATTTTATTGAACCCAGATGTAGGGTAGTTTCTTATTTACATGAAATTTCATAGGTAAATAAATAAATAGGAAAAGGCCAAATCATTTACTTAAATGGCATTTCATATAAATAATAAAATTTTCAAGGGCAATAGGGAAGCCACGTTATAATCGCTTAGGTCGGTAACATAACTGGATAACTATCATATTTTACCAAGGTTACAACAACATGATTCTTATCCTTTCTCAACCCTAGGCCGAGATCAATAGAAAGAAGGTAACAAGTGCAAAAAGAAAAACAACATACAGAAGAAGGAGAATCTTTTGAGATTCTCATCTCAGTAGTTAATTATTTTTCTATGAATTACCTATACAATTTCTGATTAAACAAGTTCTTGAGATTGTTAAACAAGGATTGTTCCGGTCATGATTTACTCTCATTTGCTATCAATCTCTACTGATTATGAAGCACATCAAAGCCAAGTTACCTATGGATAGAACACACCCTAGCTAAAATGAAATATGTAGTTGAAACTTCATAAAAAATATTTATTATCTTTAGCTCCTCCACAAATTAGAAAACTTCTTATGCTATATTTGACACCTTTAATTCTACTCTCCAAAGGATCTGGAATTAGATTAATCAAATTTTTGCACGATAAATTATAAGTGAATGATTAAAACCCACTCTTGTTGTTTCATGTTAAGGTTAGTTTTAATTGTAAATTCTAGCATAAATAGTATAACTAGAACAAGTAGATGATATTTTTATTTCAACAATTATTACAAATCTACTTTCATACCAATTGGAACTACATTCATAGGTTAAGCAAAGTGAAATTTATGATTTTTGCATTGTAAATCACACAGTTTGTCAGTAACCTGAGATAAAAACAGATAAAGAAAATCTATAAATTTCCAAAGACCACCCTATAAGAAATAAAACTTTGAAATTTACGTGGGTTTTCAACCTCAAAAAGTCTAGTTTCAGTTAAATTAGGAATGATTTGATTATTAGAAGTATTTATGAGTTATGAATTTTGTCATCAATAAGAAATTGAGTAGAATAGGTGTCATCTTACTAAATTTTCTAGGCATTCCAAAATAACTTAAAATAAAATATGGATTGAACCTCAAAGAGTATATTGGTAAAATTTGTAGTATTTGAAATGTTGTGTTTCCTAATTGTTATGAATTTTATAACTCACTTCAAGCTGAAATCAAATTGATGCTGTGAAGTCAGTCCATGAAATGAAATTATCATTTATGCAACTATACTTTTACGTATATTGCAATTACTTTTGGACATGTTGTATATAAATTCATCTTGTTGATAATGTAATAATAGGTTATATGTTCTATGATAATATTGATATATGACAAGATCATGCATTTGCATTTACTCTGTAGGGATGATATATTTTTTTACAGGAACAATATGAAATTCTCCGAAAAGAATGATATGATATCTTAAGGAATAATATGTTCCTTAACAAGAATGATATGATACCTTAAGTGATATAATACCATTATTCAGTTGGTGATATGACATTTGCATTATGCATACATGATTGTACAAGCGCATGAAATGTTATATGATATGCAACAAACATTTGATATTTTGATGGTAATACATGTTTCAGTTTATGTTATGATACAATGCATATGATAACTAATGTAGTATATGTTCATTATTTTTCCTCGAAATGAATAGGTGCATGAGTTTTTGCCTTACAAAGTTGTGATTTTCTCATAATGTGATTTTTAATCTTTTTCATATTTGTAAACCAGCTTGTTGCCATGCTTGATGATCCTTTATTATAATTCAAGCACTTTTGGATGAGGTACACATGAGACTTAGGACTCTCTTTTAGTTATTTTGTGAAGATATAAGTATCCTCATTATGTATAATTCACATGAAATGATGTTAAATACTAACAAGAATCTTGTATGATGTATAAGTATAAAACAGTTTGTACTTGCTCTGAGATCAATATAATTGCTTGTGTAGTATGGTTATTTCTTTGATAATATCAATGTATGATATCAGATGAATTATAACACGCTTCCGCAATATTATATTTGCTCAACCGTAATAGATCAAGATTTAAGGATCAAATCAAGATTTTAACCGGACGTACAAACACTAATAATCATTCAGTAAAATTGTCCATGTTAGCATTTTTAACAGAGAAAAGAAACTCCAAGTAACCTAGAATTTCAGGTGAAGTCGATACTATATTGCTGAAGCATGTTGTCCATTGGCACCGGAAAAAATGTTGAGTCTTCATGCATTATTGATAAGTAGAAAGTAGAGCAATTATAAAAAAACAAGGACGAGCTACTTACAATATGCGAAGCACTAGAGATTTCTTCCTGTGATTTCAAATTGATATCTACACAGAATAAAAAATGGTGAGAGAACATTAGAACCAGTCTATGAAACTATTATGTAAAATTAAATGAAAAAAGAGTAAAGAAAACTGTGCAGTAAACATTCTCATAGTTCTTGGAGAGAAAATGTTTCCGTCGATGTTGGATACAATAACCATCGGCATAATCGATTATCTTTGTCATAAAAAGGATATGCTTATATAAAAAAGATATGCTTATAAGAAATGAATCTTCGTAAAAAAAAAAGAATAATACCAGATAGATCTAATTTAAAAAATTATCATCTGTACTTCATGAAATTGTCTCTCTAAAACTTTCGGAAGTAATAATTTACACTATGGGGTGTACTCCAAGCAATCTTGCATTTTGTAGAGTAGAAAATATATGTTATTTTTTTATTGCAAAGCATAAAATGTAAAGTATTGGGGCCACAAAACAATGCCAAGCAATTATCACAATGTATCAACCAACAAAGCAAACCCAGTGACTAAGAACAGTTAACAATACTCATAACCAGGACATGTAACTAAAAACAAATTCTTGTTCATTATTATAGTAAAAGGAATTAGCATAGATTCAGGAAAATTTTCCAATAGTCATTGATATATCATCTTTTTTTATGAACTGCAAATTTAATAGTCATCAATGATTCACTTCCAGAAAACACAATGTCAGGCATCCCTTAGACTAACTTACAATATTGGACAATTAACAATTTACAGCATTGAATATACTAACAACTGATGACATATTCATATGTCATTAGCAAGCGTCAACTTTGATAAGGATGATGAGTAAATCCTGAGCAAGAGGCGAGAAGTCACAAGACCATCTCAAATGACCTTAGCAGCAGCAATCACACTTGCAGTCAAATAGAAAATACTACAGAAGTTGTGATCTCCTAAATTAAGCAAAGCAGTACAGCCTGTTGCACTAGAACTACGATCAAGAACAAAGCTCCTCCTCCCTGCACGTAAAAAGCTAAAAGCTGCCATTTGCCACAAAGTTGCCTTTTTTTTACTATCAAAACTCCATGTTGTCATATACCTAAATAAAAACCCTTCCTTTCCGTTAATTAGGCTCTAGGAAAAGACTGAGTTGTTCACCTAATTAAACATGTAAACAAATCAAACAAAAAAAAACCCAATATCCAAAACCCTAATTCCAATTAAATAAACAGTAGTCGAGAAAATAAGGCAAAGCAATGCGAGAAGATATACAAATCAACGAATGGAACACAACCCAAAGCGACAGGCGGAGCGGTAAGCCTCTTGCGGAAGACGGAGGCGAAAAGTCTGGAGGCGCCACGGGCGACGATACGGGAGGCGGGATCAACTAGCTTCGACAGCCACCTACCACCCCAGGCGCCATTCCCCACCTGCACCTTGGCTGGAAGAGCGAGGGAAGAGACTCGCGCTGCCGACGCGGGGCGGTCGTAGGGTGTGGCCGGAGCTCGTCGGAAGGGGCGTTTCTGGAACTTACCACCGGTCCCGCCCTCGTAAGGAGTTGCCGTCGTCGTCGTCGTCGTCTCCATGGAAGCAGCGCCAGAGAAGCACGAAATGGTGAGATCGCCGGAGGAAGCTCGAGAGCGACGCAGCGCGAGGTGGAGAAGGAGTGAGAAGAAGCGGCGAATGACCTATTTGGGCTTCGTGGAAGGAGAACACAAAAAAATTAATAAGAAAAGGAAAGGAGAGAAGAAAGAGGAGAGGAGGGAAATGGAGTGGTGTTCAGTGTACACCAACAGAAAGCATACGGTGCCTTATACGTATTTTTCAGGTATCCTCGAGCGCGTGCTCTCTCTGTATATATATAATTAAATAATAAATAATTTATTATTAGGTCGGCGGATTGAATTTCGAATTTAGAATAGCATATTTTTTTTCTATTATGGATGATAATCAAATATCTGAAATGAAAGTTTTGTAACAGAGACATGACAGAGCATCTCTGCCACCCCTTAGATTTATTAAGCTACATTATCTAGGTTTTATGATTTGAATTTGAGAGATGTGAGACTTATTGTGATAATTTTAATTTAATTTTATAATAATTATTATTTTTTATATTATTAATGTACTTTTTTAATTATCAATCAAATTTCGTTAAGTGGCACGTACAAAAATAATAATATATAATTACAAATAAATTCTATAAGTTATAATTATATAATATATATTTAATTAGTAATAAGTGATATTTATTGAAAATAAATTAATTATATTAAATATAAACTTTGATTAGATCACCATTTTAATAATCATCAAATAAGCTGCTATAAGCAATTAAGTAGCTTACCTCCTACTTGACCTATTTTTTTTCAATTGTCTTCACTTATCATAAAATTATGTAGAAATTAGTAGAGCTACCTCCACTTTTTTACAAAAAAGGCAAAAAGAAATAACTCTAGATTGAGTTACAATTAATTTTATATCATTTGGATATATATAATGGAAGTTGTGAATTTATCTTCTACTATTAGGTTATTTTTCAAGGTGCAAAAAGTTACATATAAGAATTAAATTACTCAACTTAGTTATTTACAAGTAGGTAAAGTGATACCAATAATTATGCATCATTTATATATCATTTGATCATTTTCTCATCTTTCATCCAGCAAGAAGGTTGACCTATAGCTTAAAGATTGTGAAGGAAAAAAAAAGGAAAATACAACTAAGAATAAAATATGTAGGGTAGATTCGTAGAGTTTTATTCATATATTTTTATAATATCTAATGCTTATGTTATAGGTTATTATATGTTTAAATGTTCTTTTTAAGCATCATTGGAATGAATATTTTCTATATATCGTGCTATACTTTATTTTATAAGATATATAAATACGAAATAAACTATATGAAAAAGTGTTATTTGTTGTAACTGGATGTAATACCTTGTGATTGTTATTTTTATTAAAGTTGGTATGTTATATTTTGATAACTAATTGATTGATCGAAATGAATTTATGTAAATCAATGATATACTTAATTCTATATGAAAGTTATATATATGCAGAGATAACTACTTATGAAAACAGTTGCGATGATGCAACTATATATTCTTTACATGAACAAGTTTACCATTATATATTGTTATTATTAATATAGTTACATGCTATATAATATATTATAATATAATATAATGTAATATAATATAATATAATATAATATTCGGAATAATATGATATCCTCAAAGGATAATATAATAAGTCATATAATACGATGTGATATGATATGATTGATACAACATGGTAATACATTTGTATATCATTCATACATATATTGATATGCTAATCATTCAGGATTGATATGTTTGTTTTGTAGGGAGATACATTTCACTAACCCTGTGGAGTTGATATGTTTGTTTTACAAGGATGATTGATATGATATTCTTCGGGATGACACGATACCTTAAGGGGTAATATAATAATATGGCAGTATATAATATTATTCGGAATTATATGATACCCAACGTGATAATATGATAACATAACAATATATGATACCCTAAAGGGTATACCTCTTGTCATATGGTTGATATGACATGCATATATGGTCATTGCACAAGTTCATTTTCATGAACACGACATGCATCAAGACGTATTATTATAAACGATGACTCTATATTAAAGAATATGTTTAATGTTATA
>LTAE01005448.1:0-28475 GCA_001647135.1 Pontederia paniculata
CCCCCCCTCTCTTGGTGTCATCTAGATCCTACATTGGACTCAAATGATGTTAGATCAATGTTGTTGGAGGCATCCTCACCATCACTAAAGGTGATTTTGTAGTCATGAAGGGAGTCATACAGAAGTCCTTGTACATACTATAGGGGACAACAATATCGGGTATTGTTGTTGTAGCTTATTCATCAAAATTAGGATCTAAAACATCCAAGTTGTGGCACATGCGGCTTGGACATATGAGCCAAAAAAGAATGGACATCCTCAGCAAGCGTGATCATACAGGTGGTCAAAAGATATCTGAAATTGGCTTATACAAGCATTGTGTCTTCGGCAAACAACAAAGACTTCAGTTCGGTAAAGTAATGCAAAGAACGAAGGCTACACTCGACTACATTCATGATGATTGTTGTGGTTTCTCTCGCGTTCCACTTTAGGAGGTTCCATGTACTTTAAGTCTGTGATTGATGATTACTCAAGAATGACATGGATATTCACGATGAAGCACAAGAGTGAGTCATTTGAAGTCTTCAAATAGTGGAAGGCTCTCGCGGAGAATCAAACGTCGGAGAAAGTGAAGTGCCTTCAGACAGCCAATGGCTTAGAGTTATGTTCTTCTGAGTTTGATCAATTCTACAAGGTTGAAGGCATTATGAGATATCGCATATCGTCAAAGACACACCACAACAGAATGGAGTTGTAGAACACATGAACAAAACACTTTTGAAGAGAGCATGGTGCATGCTTTCGAATTCTGGTTTGAGCAAAACATTCTAGACTAAGGCTGCCAATACAATCTGTTACTTGGGGAAGTCCTACTACTGCAATTGATCCCAAAACTCTATTGAGGTATAATTAGAAAACCTTGCTGATGATAGTATTCTAAAATATTTTGGTTGTCCTTCTTATTATCATGTCAGGGAAGGAACGCTTGATCCACTGGCCGAGGAAGGAGTATCTGTGAGATATGACGCAGGTGTAAAGGGCTATCGAATCTAGTCTCCGTCGGAGCACAAGGTCATCCATAGAAGAAACATATCTTTTTGAAGTTTGAGATAACTCCAATGAGGGATGACACAGAAGTATCACATCAAGTGCAACAGCCAGAACAGTTAGAACATGAAGAACAATCTAAAGAGCAACCAGAAGAGGTGACGTCAATTGTTGTTGGGTGTCCTCGCAGACAAGTAGGTTCTCCTAAGCAATATGGATATGAGGATGTGATTGCATAAGCATTGTAGGTGCCTAAAGAAGTGGAGTCCCCAGAGCCACCTATCTATAGGGATTCCATCACATGTGTAAAATCTGAGTAGTGGATTGCAACACCTCTTCACAAGAATCAGACTTGGAACTTTGCCAAGTTACCGAAAAGCAGAAAGGTAGTCAGTTGCAAATGGATCTTCAAAAGAAAGTTTGAAATTCCTAAAGTTGAAGGCATCCGGTACAAGGCACGTCTAATTGCCAAAGGCTACAGTTAGAAAGAGGGAGAAGATTATAATGAGATCTTCTCGCCAGTTGTCAGACACACTTCCACCTGAGTGCTACTTGCCCTTGTAGTATATCAAAATCTGGAGCTTGAACAGATGTGAAGATTGCCTTCTTGCATGGAGAACTTGAAGAAGATATTCTTATGAGCCAGCAGAGGGGTTCTCCATTTAGGGTAAGGAAGACCAAGTTTGTAGGTTGAAGAAATCATTGTATGGACTAAAGTAGTCTTTCAGATAATGGTAAAATAGGTTTGACAATTTATGATCAATAAGAGGTTTAACAAGAGTCCTTATGATTGTTATGTATATCACAAGAAGGCGAAGAATGACTTCACCATTTATCTGCCATTGTATGTTGATGATATGTTGATTGTTGCTAAGAACATGTTAGACATCCAGAAATTGAAGATGCTCCTTAGTGCAAAGTTCCATATGAAGGATCTTTGTGCAGCACAAAAAATTCTAGGGATGGAGATCGACATGGATCGTGCAAAGGGTAAACTCTTCTTATCTCATAAAAGTTGTATTCATAAGATTTTATCCAAATTCAGGATGTCATCAGCAAAATCCTTGAGTACTCCATTAGCTTCAAATGTGTATCTCTAAATTATTACTGCACATCAGTTTGAAGCAAAAAAGAAATTTATATCTCGGATTCCTTATGCTAGTGCAGTTGGAAGTTTGATGTATGCTATGATGTGCACTAGATCTGATATAGCGCATGTTGTTAGTGTTGTTAGTAGATTCATGAGAAATTCTGGAAAAGAGCATTGACAAGCAATAAAATGCATTTTTCGATATATGAGAGGAACATCTGATATTGGGCTCATCTTTGGAAGTGGCACAAAGTGTTTGGTTGTTGGTGTCTTCACTTTGGGCAGTTATGTTATTAGTTGGAAGACCTCTACAATCTTCAGTCACACTGTCTACTATTAAGGTAGAATACATGACATTGATAGAAGCTATAAATGAAAAAATCTGGTTAAAAGGTTTAATGGAGATCTTGGATTATATCAAGATCAGGTTATAGTGCATTGTGACAGCTCGAGTGCTATATGTCTGACCAAGGGTCAAGTTCATCATGAGAGGGCCAACACACATTCGTGTAAGATATCACTTCATCTGTATTGAGAAGAGGATCAAGGTGAAGAAGGTCGGCACAACAGATAATCTAGTTGATGTGTTCACTAAGTCAGCTTCTCATAGCAAGTTCCAACATTATTTGAAATTTCTAAACATAAGCAATTATCAATAGCCCCGAGACGAGGTTGGCGGCGGTAGAGCATTGTTAGATGTTATATTCTGAAGATGAATCAAGTCAAGATGAAGGTTTGTTGATAATGCTTGAATCTTAACCTAATGATATACCCTTCTATGACCCCTTGTGTATTACAACCACTCGAATAATTGGGGTGATGAAATCGTCCGCCCCATACGGGTATCCCATATTGGGAGTCCCTTCAGCAACCTCGTGGACCTCTTCATCAGCCACGAGGTGCTTTTCAGCAGATACGTGCGCCTTCATAAGAAGAATACTTGGTATAAACGATCAACTTTTGGTTATTTTGTATCTTGTAATCATCTATTATTTTTTCCATCAAAGAAAATAATCACTCGTCGCCCGAGGACGTAGCTCAGTTAAGGGTGAACCTCGTAAATCTCGTGTCTTCTTCTGTGTGCCAACTTGTCTCTCTCTTTCTCTCGTCTCATATCCTCAACATGACAACTACCACATGAATTTTAGATATACTTCACGTAGATTTCATTTTCATATGTTTTCATCATTTTTCGATTGTTTTATAGTTTTTTGTCCATGAAATATCTTTGAATTTGTGACTACCCAAATATTTATGTTTCTATTTATCAAGGGCATGAGTTTTGGTAAAAAAAGTTTAATGAAGGAGCAATGAACATAGAAGTTGACATGGGGTGTGCAATTTTTCATCGTTTTTCTTTCTTTCGTAGTTTATTCATTTTAATTCCTTAATTCCCCATCTTCCCTTATGGGTTTCAGCGATTAAGAACTTATTCTTAGAGTTAGTGATGCCAGGGCAAAATTCTGTATTCTCCTACCTTTATCTATGAATCAATTCTCGTGATTTTAATTATTATATGTGTATGCTTTATTGTTCATGAATGATTTCTGATGAATTGTTATTCATCCAATTATCTCATGAAGACAAGTTCTCCATATAGGTATAGCATAGAAATCACATCTAAAGTTGAGAACCAACATGTTTATCACAATTGAGAAACAACTCACTTAAAATGGCGACGCGACTGACATGCCTAGAGGTTGATTGAGTAGTTCAACTTCTATCACCGATAGATTTATTTGTGAGAGCTTATGTAGAGAGTTATTTTCTCACCGAGTCTTGAATGATTTGTATGTGACTTGACCAACGCAACAAGAGCTAATTGACAAAATTTCTTCTCAAATGCATTTCATTCCCTCGAGTCATAATTGTAACTCTCTTTTTGTTATAGCTTGAGAAAGCATACCTATTGTTATGGGATGAGGGGTTTATCAAGATTATGAAGAAGCTACCGACTAAAATGACCTAATTGATTAAGTAAATTTTAAATTTAAGGATACTAATGCAAGAGTTAAGTATATTTTTTAGGTCAATATAACGAGAGTCAGTTGTTCAATTTTTTTGATTTGATTTGCTCGAGTAACCTCAAATTTATCTACTAGGAATTTCTCATGAAAACCATTGGCACATCTTTTTAGTTTTACGTAATAAGAGATGATTAGCTAATTCTTCAATTGATTTATGTTTCTAAATTTTTACATGTAGTGAGAGCTAACCAGCCTAAAGTTTAGTTAATTTTAGCATTATGAAATAATATTTAAATAATTATTAATAAAAGTTGTAAAAGAATAAAAAGATAATGTATAAGATGATTTGTTTGGCATAGACTAATTATAAAAAAATGATTGACATGTCATTAATATTATATATATATATATATGTTATTTTTTTTCTTACTCTGAAAGAAAATATCAGAAAATATTCCTTTTTTACAAGAACCTTTTGTTTATTTTCTTCTTCGCTCCTTCGCCTGCTCTGTGCTCGCTCTCCTCCTCGCAAGACCTTTTCGACGGTCTTCCGTTGGAACAAGAAGGCGAAGAAAGCAAAGCCGAGGCGTGGACGACGGCAAGAGACAGAGCGATCAATGGACGACTACGCGAGGGAGATGATGGATCTCAAAACCCTCGTCACTCGCACCCTCGAGAAGAAAGGCGTCCTCGCCCGAATTAGGGTACGCGCTCGATCCAATTCTCGCCATTGTTCTCTCCATCTTTTGTTTTTTGATTTGTTTGATTCATTCTGTGAGTCCTCTTTTCCGTAAGATCTTCGCATTTCGTGTAAAAAAGTTTTTTTTTGGTTCTTTCTTTGTATTTGCGCGAAAATTAGAGCTCTGCATTTTAGAGTTGTTTCCCTGATCGCTGAAACTGAGCGCTTGCCCTTTATTTCCATGGATTCGTCGGGGTTAAAGCTTGCGCTGAGGTTTTATGTTGTTTTGGCTGGAATGCTAAGTAAAAATGCAGAAATTACATTCACCTACTCTGCTTGGTGTTCCTCAACGAGGTCGCAAAATTGCTGAACATATTTAACGTTTGGACAAAGATTCGAAGGAAATTTACTGTCGTTAAGGAAGTAGAAACAGTCAGTGAAGTACACGTGAGCTTTCGTTTGTGGTCGGATATCTCTATCCAAGACTCGTGCTTTTGCATCTTTGTGGTGCATTTGAGGCGCTTGCTCCGGATCTACCAGGTTTTGACTTGATGTACCAGGAAGTTTTAGATGTCTATAGTAAGATGAGCTGGGCAAGATTTAGTGATTGGACCTTTGTTAAGTAACCTATGCGGCTATTTCTACTTCTTTTTTTTTTTTTCTTTTGGGAGCATACTTCCAATTATTTGTTAATGGAGAATGAAAGTTTATGCTCTTCAAATGCCACAACGGTTTGTTTTCTCTTGAGTGGACTTGTGAAATATATTGAGTTTAATAGGTGAAAGGTGGAGAAAGGAACAAACCTAGCTATTTTAGGTGTTAATTGCATAAGCGTGCACTTTCAGGTCAGTGCAACTTTGTGCTGTCATTTGTGATGTATTGTATTCTTTATGTTATCCTTGTGGCGTTCCCTACACCTGCATTAATAGTTGGTTCAACCGTTCAGGTGTTTAGGCCCCTTTATTAAGTAGATTTGTATTTATGGTTCTCTTTAATATTGTGCTAGGCTGAGCTGAGGGCAAGTGTGTTTGAGGCGATAGAAGAGGAGGATCATGTTCTTGAAAATGATGATAATGTCCCCCCTGCATTACTAGGAAGCTGCAATGATCGTGCCAAGCAATTGCATGCCACTTCATCAGGTTTTTCTACTTTCATGTTGTCCCTATACTGTGATGCTGTCAATGATCTCCTATACTTATATCTGCTGGTCCATACCTCTTTCTTAGCCCCATCATCAGAAATTCTAAATGGATTTCAGTTCCAAGTTATTTTTCCTCCCGATTTCCTCTATTTCAGGAAACATGAAGCCCTTATCAAATCTTAAAAAGCAATAATAATTGTAAACTATCCTTTTGGATTTCTTTTTCTTCTCATTCATCTGTATTTACTTCAGATAAGCTAATAAGAAGTTCTAGTATTTTCCTCTTAGGTTTGCTTTCATTGTCCAAATTCTGGAAGTAAGTGAAGTCATATATTTTATCAATAATGCTAGTCTGGTTTATATTAAAACTTTGCAGGGAGGTTACTTACTGCTCTAATTTGTGAGTACCTGGACTGGGCACAGTTGAGTCACACGCTTAAAGTCTATCAACCTGAGTGTAACTTGGTAACAATCTAACATTGTTTTGTGACATCTATGTTGAGAAACCTTGTTCCGCATATGATTGTTTTAATTTCTTTTGCTCCATGTTCATTGTTGTTACTTAGCCCAAAGACTTCTGGAAAGCTGAATTGAAGGATTTTAGTAGCAAAAATGGTTATGATCCGAATGGGAAAAATGATAGTGGTCCATTGCTTTTGGATGTTCTTGAAGGATACCTCAAATTTGAGGTTTGTACTTTTTTTACCTTATGGTATATATTATTCAGTATTTAGAGACATGATTAGTGCTTATATTCCAGTCTTATGCTGCAGCCAAATTTAAGTGATACTCTTTTTTTGTAAATTGTTCATTTTTCTCATTAGTCTCTAAGGTTATAGTTTCTATGTTCTTTAAATGGTTGAATTTCTGACTTATGCACCTTCTGGCTTTTGTCCTGATAGAGTTGTAGCATATTTTTGCATGTTGAGGGGAAAGTTATAGGATTTTAATCTTTTCAAATTGAAGTATTTATTTGTTTCTTTACACCAGGCATATGTCTCTTTTACCTTGCCTGTTACAGTTAGCTTGGTTGTTCTACATAACTTTTTCTCATGGTTTCAAAGCATTCTGAATATGAGCATCAAGTTGGTGGACTTAACTTTAAAATCATCCACATCCAAGAGGGATGTGTTATAACTACTATCTTTTTGCTGTATTTGATCATAGTAGTTGGAATTTGCATTTGTTATGTTCTTGAGACATCTTTAGTCGAACATGTGATAAGTTACTGTTACAAGTAGAGGCTTTGTCAAAATTATTTCTTTGAGAAGGCTTTGTCAGATTTTAAAATAACGAAGAATAAATTTTGATGTCTTCCAGCTTCTCGATAATTGAGAACTGTGTTGAATGTCAACAAGCAGAAATCAGTTCATGATTCTTGTGCTGCTTACTTGATTTCTTGAAAATTGGAAACAATTGAGTCAAGATCAATTTAGTTACTTAATATCTCCCTGGTAACTTAAAATTGGGTGGGAATAAAAACTTTACATGCTTCATCACCTGAAAATCAGATTGAAACAAGGGGATCATATTCCAGTGTATCTAATTGATTAGAAAAAAATTCGTAGTGAGCACGAAACTACTAGAGCCAATTGTATGGATTAACTCACGTTAATAAGGATTAATTGGCTATTCCAAATCTGTGATCTTGAGGAATTTCATCAGAGAAAAGGCATTTGAAACTCTGCTATTTCAAAATTTTAAAAATAGGTGAGATACTGAAGGGAATGGACTTAGATGTTTACTTTATTTATTTATAGTCTTACGGTTTCTTGTCTTGGATGCTCTTTCGAATTACCTGTTGTTTTTGGGCATTGAACCTTTGTTTATGCATGTGGCAAGTTGTCATTGCTTCAGTACACTTCTGACCAAGTGCTTTAGTTTCTTTATTCTTTCATTTTACATCGAAGCCTTGTTATTGCATTTGGAGAGTTAGATATCTAAGGTCAGTGATATTCAAATATTGAAGATGACACCATTGTCTAAATGTTTCAAGTGGGTGATTCCTTCTGTTTTATTTCTCTTAACATATGAAACACGTGAACTATTTCTTAGTGATTATCTATGTTTCTTGATGGTTTGGTTCTGTATCACTGCACAGAATCTATCTCAAAACAGGGCAGCAGGAAGGAGAGTGATCAATTCGGAGTCGGATACAATGTATAATGCAGAAATTAGGAATACTCGGAGGCCATTACCGTCATCGTCATCATCATCTTCTGCAGTTTCTGGGGGATTACCATCATTGAGCAGGTGAATTTTTTGGTCTGAACTTTCTTTGTAATTCAGTATTGTCTGGCGTGAATTATTGGATTTCTTCCTTAAAAAAACTATTGGATTTCTTAAACTTCATTTTTTTATTGATGTAGGCCAATTTCTCTTTCGCAGTCAACAGGTAAAAAGTAATCAAAATTTGTCCATCTGCTACTTAGCGCTTTAAACTTTCATGCTCATTCATATGAATGCTTCCAGATCGTAGATTAGGTTCTCAAGTTTCTTCAAACAGAAAGGAAGATTATAATTGGAGCTATGATGCTGATGAACTATCAGAAGATGTAATTCAAGCATCAAATGCATTGGAAAACCTTCAGCTTGACAGAAAGGCTAGGAATTTGACTACATCTTGGAGGTACATAGTCAATCATTTCTTCAAGCAATAACATAAATGATAATCTGAATATTTCTTCAGCTCTCCTATACACGAACAACTGACAGATTGGATTATTTTTTTCTCATAGTTAGCTATTGGGTTTTCCATGTTTCTCCCTTTTAATCCCCTAAATATACCAGTTCTAGTTCTGGCATCAGTTTGTGTACCTATTGTTTGGTCATAGTCACCCTTATTTACATAAGGGTCGTTTGGTAAAAGAATAAAAGGTGGAATAAGGTTTTATTCTACTTTATTCCACCAAACACACATACAATGGTGAGGGGTAGAGTTGATATTTGAAAAATAGTTATAGTGTGAAGACTCGACTTTTTAGAGAGAAACTATTCTATCAAATAGGTAGAATTCTCTTTTCTTTCTAAAGTGATTAGAATACTAATCCTTATCCGTCATATAAATGTTCCCTTACGACATTAAGATATATCTAAATTGATTTGATTCTGCAGATTGGTTATTTGGTTTCTTTTAAATTCATTTCCTTTTCCGATTTTTATTACAACAGAAGGTCCATGGGCTACAAGGAAAAATATTCCTAAAGAAAGTACAAGTAATAATAAATATAAAATAAGGGGGATAGAGAGTCTTATTGATCATGCATTGAGGCGTAAGCCAATGCACCATCACCTTTTTTTCTCAATTCCTTTGTTCTTTCGCTTCCAAAAAAGTATCATCGTCTCTTCTCTTACAAACACATTATGTTATTAAATTTTGTGTCTTCTTGTTGGACTTTTGTGTTAACACTATCAAGGTATATCTCCATGTTCATGTAGGCATGCAGGTGATGGGGTCATGGAGGAGGATCCCAGGACGGATCACTGCTAGTGTTACTATGGCTTGTGCTACCTAATTTCACCTTTTCTTGTATGTATGAATGTCAAAGTTTTACAACCGGTTGAGTTGGCGTTCTGAGGTTCACATTCTCTGGCTCTTAAGTATTTTGAGGATCATACCATTATCCTAAATTACCAATGCCTTGGTAACTGAAATGTGGCGTTTTACTCGCGATGCACACTATTTGCAGGACTAGAGCTTGTTCTGCAAATCAAAACTTATTCAGTGCCCAGGGGGCAGCGTCACACATGTATTCCTTGCTCTTTGGTGATCTCTTACAAGGTTTGTAGTAGGGGCTATGCATGCTAAGTTCGTGAGTGTGGGTGCTTGGAGTATTACCACTAGGAACTTTACCTGATGCAGTGGCTGTACAGTTGTGAAGTGCTTTGGCTTTATACATGTGATTTATAGGGTACTTTGACGATGCCAATTTGGCTTACGAGGTTGATTGTTTCTTTGGTGTTGTTTAGTGCTGTTTTCTGCTATGTTGTAAGTTGTGTTCAGTTGAAAGTAATGTATGCTTGCCAAGGTTGTGCTCGAGGCAAATGCTGCAAGAACTTAAAAATGTATCTTAATTTGAGGGACTTGTATTTGGAGTAAAAATACAACAAAACAAGGTACAATGACAATCCATCTTGTGGAGTTTAGTACTCTACAAAACATCCATAGGGGTTTTAGAAACTAGAGAGGTTTCTAAGTTTTCTTTTTCATTCACCAAGATAAATCGAAAAATGGAAGTATTTAATTTGAGAATTGAATTGGTTTGAAAGTTTTTTTTTCATGCACCAAGACAAAACGAAAAAGTATTTGACTTTGAGAATTGAACTAAAGCACCTTCCACATTTTTTTCAGGTTGTTGCAAACAAAATACCTTTAATTATAAAATTACCAAATAAGTGGAACCATGACAGTTTCTCTGACTTAAGGTTTAAGTAGGCCTATAATGCCATCTGCATTGTGAATTCAACTTTTCAATCTTTGTTGAATTTGTCATCGCACTTTTGCCCAAGTGAAAATATACTTCTTTTGCTTAGGTAGCGACAATCTACTTTTTTTACCTCGTCCATTTGTTTGAAACTTGTCCCTTTCTTTGTCTTCATCGAAGGGATTGACACAGAAGATTAGATCCCAATGAAGTTGGCGCAAGCTCCAACTTGTGGGACATGTTCATTAGGATTTGTCCCTTGTGTAGTTATTTTTCTATTCTCCACATCGAGTTGATGAATCTTTCCAATTTGCAGGATCAAGGGGCTAAAAATACATTTCAAAGTATAAAAAATACATTTTAGTGATGTACTTATCGGTATTTGAATATGAGGCTATTAGTTTTGGTATTTCAATTTGGAACTTAAAGCACTTGTAACCAGTGTCAATCCTTTTTCTTTTTAGTTAGATTTTGACGGAAAATGAGCATTGACAATGTTTTGAATTCTAATCAAACTAGAAATTCATATGTTTCTATATCTAAAAATACCCTTAGAACTTCTACTAATTTATTTTTTCTATATTTGTATAACAATGTTTTATTTCTTAAGGATAACACAAATTCTGTTCTATCATCGCTTGAAAATATAGTCCAAATTAAAGTCTTCTATTTTCATGAGGGGATGAATATAGTGCTATCACCAATAAAATTGTCAAGATTTCAATTTTTTACAATCTATCTTATTATGTTTCTGTATTTAATTCTTTATCAATCTAATTCATACTTTTTTTATGATCTATAAGATTTTTATTATAAAATTATATAACTTTTGTCCGATCGTCAATCTTGTAATTTTTTTACGATCCTACATAAGATCTCGATCTTAATAATCAGGATCATCAATTCATTATTCAATAAATGGTGTGGAATGTTAAAGCAACATCTTTATTATGGCTTTTGATACTTAAACTTTGTCACTATTGGATTCAACATCTTTAAGTCTAAAATTTAATCCACTAATTATTTGAGCCAAAAAAAAAATTTCTAGGGACCATAAGATCCCGATCTATTTCTGGTTTTTTCCTCCAGACCTGCGCCGTCCCCCAACCTACTAAAATGCTCCCTAAATCCCCGTCTAAGGCCCCTGTTTTATATACTCTTGTCTTCCTCTGCATTTTGGCATGTCTCTTGTTTTCATCCGCAGGGCAAGAAAAAGAAAAGGTGAAACAAAGAAGACAAATAAGCACAAATAGGTCAAGATTGCCCAAGTGAAATACAAAGTGGATAGTGTCACGATTTATACAGTAAAACCCTAAGATTATTTGACAAGTTTTCTTTTGGGTACACAAAAGGCCCAAAATTCCCCATTTAACTTTTTTTTATATTTCGTTATTTATGTTTCTTAGACTGAATAATCTCCTTGCTCATGATTAATTAAAAGAGCCATTTTTTCAATTACAAAATAAGCTCGCAGGTTTAGATATGTAAAAATTAAGATTATAAATAATACGGGCATACAAAAAGTTCATTGTTAAGGATCAAATTTGTCTTTCAGAAAATTATTCGTAAGCAATACTAGAATTTTTGTTCTTTGAGCAATTTGTCAAAAAAAAATACTTTCAAGCTATGACTAATTAGTGATAAGTATAAACATTATTTTCATTAACACTTCTCAACTATATCTTTTTTTTTGCATATAATCCTAAATCATAAATTTATCAATTTTACTATTTGAACTTATGTTGATTTATCGATAAAATTCTTCGGTTAAATTTCATCCAAAATTCTATTAAAATTATTTTTTTATTAATTAAGAAATGATGATAACCCTTTCCTTTTAAATATTATCAAAATATTTAAATTTTAAAAAAATAACTTGCTCAAGATATTTCATAATTATTAAATAATATTTGTATCCGTACATTTTTTATTATATTAAAAAATTAAGGGTAAACATGATATTTTGTAATTATTAAAAAATTAACAGAATTTTGAATGAAATTTAGCGGAAGAATTAGATTGACAAATCGAAATAAATTCGATGACTAAATTGATAAATTTAAAGGTTAGAATTAGATTCCAAAAAATTATAATTAAAGAGATGTTAGAAAAAATAATCTCAAGCATAATGATAGGTATGTGAACCACGTATTTTATTCTATCCTTTTATCTTTTGCATTTTTTTCGGTTAGAAAATGCCGAAAGTTTTAGAACATCAAACTTAAGAATTCAGGTGTCAAGATATACATTTGTGAATCGTAATGATTAATGGGTCTCATCAACATATAATGGTTAAAAAAGGTTTTCCTTATAATATAAGAATATTATAATAGAAGTCAATGTAAGAAAAAATTTGATTATAAAGTCTAGAGAAAAAAATAGTATTCTAAAACGTAGACTTCATAAAATTATAGTTTATTTTTCTCATGATCTTAATTTTAATAATTTTACTTCTAAATAAGATTTTAAGATCTTGATCTTTTATAATTTTTTTATATTTAATCCTCTACTGATCTTAGGATCTAATTCGTAAGATCTTTACGATCTTTCACAAAACTTCACTATTTGTATCCGATCATTAATTTTGCAACTTTCTTACGATTTTGAGTAAAATCTATCGATTAGAAAATTATTTTTATTTTCTAATTTCTTCAAATATAGTATTAAAATCAATATAAATTAAGATGAAATGATTTTCAACTCTTCATAATTTAAATATGCTTCAAATTTAAATATATTATATTTTATTCGTTTAACTTGTTATAGTTAAACGTTGCGATTTAAAATAATACATGGTAGTCAAAATAAATTATCGGATACAATAATGACAATAAAAAAAACATAGTAAAAAAATATTCTTTTCTCCATTTTTTTTCTTCCTTGAATTCAACCTTCAATAAAAAGGATGGGGTCTTATGTCAGACCTAACGGTCATCACTCCACCCCCATCAATTGGGTCCCGAGGCCTTCGTCTTCCCCTTATCTGCTACCACTGCAACAAATGTTTTCCAACCTTTTAGAACACATGACCACCAACTTTTTACTTACTGCTGCCTCTACTATAACTTCAACACCCCACTCTGCAGTCTGCACTACAAGTTCTCTCTCTCTCTCTCTCTTTGCCTCGATCTCCTCTTGTTCCTCTAATATTCAAGAAGACCGCACTTGTCCCCTGCAAGTGTTCCTTTTCTTATAGTTGGAGTTATGGCTCCTTCCTCTCCACAGGAAGCAAAGGTTATCAATTTTGAACTCCTGCTTGCTATCTCTATGCTTTACTGCTTCCAGTACTGTGGCCATTCCGTCTGTCTAAGAACTCGTTCTTGTGTCTAGATGGCCACGTGTTTGTTTGCATGCATCTGCTTATTTTTTTTATCATTTCTCTTGTTTAACTCTGCATGCTGTTTCTTCATGCTAGCTAAGAGAAGCATATATAAAACTACTGGTTCCTTAGTTTCGCGTTTTGCTTTGCTCATATATGTTACTTATTTGATGTACCAAAAGTTGTGAAGGATAAAAAATGAGAAAAAAAAATTGAGAGTCTGAGCGGAGGGCTTCAGGACCGTTAGGCCCCATTTCGTTTGCCATTAAACTGTTCCTAGAATATTTATTTAATCCAGTACTTATTCCAATGGCCTTAATTCACTTGAGAACAAACCTATTCTTGCCTAAAGCAAGAATACCTTGCTCTCTCTTTTTTTCCCTAATTTTAGTAATTATTGCAGTGAAGCGCATAAATTAGAGAAAAAAACTATTTGATTGAAAAATGAGAAATAAGATTTTAATCTTGATCTTATTTTCCAACTAAATGGGGCCTTAGGATTTATGTATAAGAGTTGGAATTTATTTTTCGCTCACAGTGGAACTGCACTTCTTTGTTTATGGATGTTTTTTATTTGTTAAATTTTCATCCTATTAGAAACTCGTGTGACAATCTCCTTTTTCTTTCTCGTTTTTACCTTTCTATTTATTTATTGATTCCCGTTCTATTCTCAACATTAATCTTATGTTAGCTCAGCTGACTCAATTATCATTTTCTCTTAACAGTCTATTGGAAGCAGAGTAATAATGTCTTTGGAATTTTAACCTGTTCATTATTTTGATCTTGTGAATTCTCTCGGTGAATAATGAATTCCATACTGTTTTAGTTCATATATAAGAAGTAGCATCAGAAGAAGAAAGATTGTTGTATCTGAACCTGCAACATCCAGGATCTTTTCCATATTCAACTGCAGATCCTGTTACATGCTTGCTGCTGGTGCTATGAGTTCCCTGCCATCTTCGTGTCCTGAGAAAATTGTTGCCATCAAACCGAAGACAGTGAGGCTCAGACCCATGACAAACTATCATGCGATTGAAGTTGTTGCATCCAAGGTGAGACCAAAACAATTCTGATATGTACTACATGTTTTGTCTCATCATGTGTACTTATTCTCAGGATGATTTGTTCTGATCCTTTCAGGGAAGTTCTGATGCAAGTTGTCAAGAGGGGAGTAGAAATGTGCAAGCTCCGGTTCAAGATTTGGAGCAAACAAAGTTAAATTTCATAAATCTGCCTGCTCCCAGCAGTCAGCAGAACTCATTTTCACATGCTGATGTGAGCCAGATTTATGAACCTTCAAACTTGATTTCCCGAGACACAGAATTGGATACGAAAGCTCAGCAACCATCAAGCAGCGGAGATGGTTACAATTGGAGAAAATATGGACAGAAACAAGTGAAAGGAAGTGATTACCCGAGAAGCTATTACAAATGTACTTATCCAAATTGTCCGGTAAAGAAGAAGATTGAAAGATCGTTCGATGGTCGAATCGCCGAAGTAGTATATGAAGGTGAACACAACCATCCTAAGCCTCATCCTTCCAAGAGGATTTCATTAGCTTCGCAAGGGCAATGTGCAGTTTCTGACGAACACGAGAGAAATGACCATCTACCATTAGGTTTTTCTTCTGAGGGGAATGTTTCTGCTGGAAGAATGGACAACTCCAACAACTACAATGCAGTGGACTTGTCTGGGTTTCCTACAGATCCTGCACAAAATTACCTTATTCATGATTATGATAATCTTCTTACTGTCAACTTTGAAAACACGGCTACTCAGATCGGAAATTCAAGCGATCGGGCTTGTAAAGTGGGAAGCATAATCGCTAATATGGAAAGCCACAAGCTCGATCGCAAGAGAAGGTACATACTTATTTTTAACAAAGTAGTTAATACTTGTATTATACTGAAAATGACCAATTGCACATGTTTCTGGATATCCCATTTCTAAACTAACAGTGGAAGAAGAATATTCAATGGAGGCCACATTCTTAACTAGCATGAGACCTTGAATATTGTAATCAGATTTACTGTTTCAAGGAGTGTGAATTTGACTAGTTCTTCTGCATACCAACACCCTGTTAAGCTGAAAACAGATTACTAGCTAGGATGAACAATTTTCACAACCAATGTAGTGGTCTCGGAAAAAGATTAAAATGCTTGCACTGGTACCACACTGTTATTCTTACATTCAAGTAATATTTGACTGTAAGTTGTTTCATTTTCTAATTCTTAGAGAATCAAGAGCATGCAATTCCAAATGTATGAAGTGGTAGTCATCGTAGTCCATCCAGCAAGAATGGGTCTCATTTCTGCGTAAATTATCTAAGACATCTTTGTGATCTGTGGAAATCTGTAAAATCTCGGCCACCTTAATTTTTCCTTGTATGTGGTGGATCTTTAAGTGCTCATTCTAATCACATTTTACTATCAACATCGGGCGTTTATACCATATTATGAAGTAATAACTTATTCCTTCATCCACAGAAAGATCGATGGTCAAGTTGGTGGCTCAAATGCAGCGAAATCAGGCGAAGCAGGATGTTCCTCCTCTATGCAAAATTTTGCAGACCATGATAGTTCAGGAGATGGTTTTAATTGGAAAAAATATGGACAAAAGGTAGTTAAGGGAAACACTCATCCAAGGTAAGGCCCAACCTTTAATCAACTTCAAGCATGATATCTTATCAGTAAAGTTCAAATGTCATTGCAAGAAGCTTAATAAATACCGCAAACGCATCATCAGATTATCGATCATCAATTACAGATGTAGATATAGATATAGAAGTCATTATACTGATCCTCCCCAGAGATATTAAAATTTATTGTAGTGACCTGATTAGTAAGTTTCTTGTCTTTCTTTTTCTTTTTTGTTATTGCAGAAGCTATTACAAATGCACTAGCCCGAGATGTAATGTGCGAAAGTATGTCGAGAGAGCCCCTGACAATTCTGGGTCTTTCGTCACAACGTACGAGGGAAAACACAATCACGAGATGCCAACACCAAAATGAACCCTTATTACTTATAACCTTCATGCCATGAACTTTAGGTTACAGAGAGAGGTCCAGGCATAATGCAAGGGAAGATAATAGAAAACTCTTATTGAACTATCCATCACTTGACCTCTATAAAAGAAACTCTTGTAGTACTGTGGCTCATATCTTAGCCGGATGAAAGGCTGTCACATTATTTTCAATGCAAAATTTTACATGTTTCTGTAAATTATGATGATGGACGCTCCACGTGAAAGGGTGTGTTCAAATATTCATCTAATTATCTGCATGAAAAGTTATGAGATTAGTAATTCCATTTTTCTGAAGAATGTGATTAATAGTCTGTTCACGGATATCTTTCCCTAATAGGTAATTTATGCGATTATACTCCTTATATTGACTCAGATAATGAGACGATTCTCCATATTTATTGTTTTGCAATTGTTATGATGATTGTAGGTTATGTGATTTATTTATTTTAGCGGGCCATATATTATCAAAATTATTCATATAAAAAAGTATTACCATCCGAATATACATAATTCGTATATATGAATAATTTAGTAACAATGATAAATCTAAAATTTGACGATTAAAAACAAAGAAAATGGTGCACAACTTCATTAAATACTTCTTTAGATTCTTTAGAAACGGCTGATTATTACGTCGCTAACAAATACATTGTCGAATATTACATTCTTTCCTGTTTACAGCTTCATCGTTTCCTTAATCTTTATTCCAACAACAGGGACAAATTAGGGAGAAGCAAATTTGCGTCCTTCATAAGAATTACTTATCTATGCTTATAAGAAACCGTTTTGAAAACAAATTTGTGTACGTTCATCTCACGTAACAACTTATAATTGCTTCCTGAAACTAATCAAATAATGGATAATTTACACATTATTTCTTTCTCAAATTACAATAAAGAAATCGCGGAAGCTACAGCTCTCTCCTTGTTCTCTCCACTTTATCTCTTCTCTCTATCTATCTACCTATATATGTGACAGGTACAACAGCTTTAATGGTAAAAAAGTACACCAGGGGCATTCCTACAATTCATGAGAAGATGAGACCATCAAATAGATTATCTCAAAAACATTTTTCTCCTCTTCTCAAGCCTTTCACTTATCTGAGTCTTGATGTCCATTCATAACGGTAGGAGGAGTTTGCACAGTTTGTTCGACCTCATGAATGACCATGGCATCATTGGACTCGGGAGTATTTTGTTTGCCCTGATATTAAATGAATCATGTATTAGAAACAATTAAAAGGAGATGCATAAGGTACATCATTCAAAGGTACCAATGGATCATATGCAAAAATGTCCCACAGACGAGGAATATAATTAAGTTGGCTCTTGGAATTTAAGGATTGTGGCAAAACCTCCCTCGCCCAAGGGGGAGAGTGCCCCTTTTTTATTTTTTTTTCAAATTTTATTATTTAATTAATATAGTTTTGCCATGTACGAGATATTACTATGTGCCGAAGAGAGAAAAATGTATTTTGGTGACATCTACATAAGTGGCTTAACCTAGAAACAGGAGGTAGGCGTTCAAAATGACAAAGTGAACTTCAGTGACCGTCCTGGGAACGAGTGAAAGTTGGATGACCATTTGAGTAATTTACTCAGCAAAACTACCGGTGGAAGAAAAAGTGAAATACTATGGAAACTTAGGATGCTCTTAATCTACCTAGCAAGCCTAGCAAAACTACCAATGCAGTAGAAAATGGAAGGCAAATCAGTTCACAAATTATTACGTCAATCGGCATAATAATAGGACAAACTTACCTTGATCCTATCACGCCAACCAAGTCCAAATGGTCTAGACAGCAAGCTTACTTTTCTAGGAGGGACTTCTTGAGAGGAGTCTTGACTTGTTCGTACAGTTGACTGATCGGTTGATGAAACCCTAACCAAAGGATCACATGGATGAGTTTGCAAACAACCCAAAAAGTTAATAACATAAGAAATCAGGGTAGCTTTTCAAGCAAACATCCAAAATTCACATACATCAAGAATTCAGATGCATTTAAGCTAATAGAGAATGTCATTAATATTCCATTAATGTAAAAAAAAGGAGAAAAAAGACTGTCCATCTTCACGACAATAAGAAAAGATTTTCACAATGATCTGCAGGCACACACCTAGGGGAATTAAGGGCTTTTTGCTGGCTAGACTGATATTGCAATGTCGCTTCTAACATTGTTTCTGCCATCACAGCCCTATTCTCCATTTGTGCAAGTAATGACATTGCTTCCTCATACTTTTCCTGTACATATCCGACATGAATTAACAAATATACACGCATATGCAACTATGCAAGTGTAGTGCTGAAATATTGAAATGAAGTATAAGTCTTGCTTATGAGAGAACCTGGAGTACATGAGCGGCATGCCGCTGGGCAGAAGCATCTTGCTCAGCATATAGGCGAGCATCTTCAGTCACCTTTTGCTCTTGTTCTACACGCATCAAGACCTTTTAAAAGCATAATTTATCCGTTAGCAAGAAAGAAGGAATCTCTCACAAAAAAGTAAGGAAGAAGAAATGGCAGGCAAATATCAGAATGAAATTTTAGGCAAAACTACAAAAAGGCATCCATAAGAATAGCACCTGAAGCATGGCTTGCTCTTGCTCCTGCTTGTCTGATAGAGTTTGTCGCAAATCATTCACCTCTTGCTCCAACTGCTCAACCTATGGATGAATGATAACAATAGAGAACATTAGATGAAAGGATACCCAAAAAAAATTTCAGAGAAAACTATACTTTTTATCAAGACCCTATTGGATGTTCTCTTGTATCATCAAAATGATATCTTCAACTACAACTACATGTGCTGTCACAACCAGTTATAAGTACATGAAGCAAGCTTAGGTTACATCTGTAATTTGATACCTACATCGCATTGCATCAAAAGAACTCGACCGGAATAAGATAATGCCAAATTGTCAAAATTCTTGTTTCCCAAAGACATGATCATGATTCATGAATAATCTGTATTCTACCACTAGATGAAGGATATACATAAGCACGAAGATAAGGTCATCTAAACGAGAAAGACACCAAAATTAAAACTAAGAAAACAGTTATTCCCTTCAAAAAAGAGAAAAAAAATACAACAGGCATCTCAGTAGAAGGAAGATGATGAGTTGTAAAATCTTTTGAAGTTCTTTTCCTGTTTTTTTGCGAGGGTAGTTTTCTTCCTTTTTATATCTAGAGCTTATGTGGATCTAATCCATTTGTCAAACCACATGAAAAATCTTATGCCTACACAAACAACAAATAATATAACAGAAAAGTAAAAAAAATGACTTTTGAATTTCCTCAATTTATGTTCAGAAAGATAAAAATATTATGAAACACTCTCTTTTATTATAAACTTAAAGTTTACATATGTGGGCAAACACAAAAAAAAAAAACTGAAAATGTACAAGCAAAAATTCAACTAGATAACAGAAATAAATAAAAAATTATTCCTCTGGTGCAGTTTATGTTACCTTTGCACTTAAAAGGCGCCTATTATCTTGTTTCACCATCTCCATCAATGCTGTCTCTAACTCCTCAGCTCTGGTCAAAAGAACAAAGCAACACACTGAAGTTGATTTAATAAGAAGTGATGAAAAAGGTAAATAATCAACAACCATGCATGCTAAAGTAGAGAAAAACTTAGTTAAGTATAAATTCCAGAAAAAAATTAAACATATTTAACAAACAAAATAATGGAGATGTTACCTACTTAAGTAGGTTTATTACCTACTTTTTCAGCCTTAGGATATTAAATCTACGGTGGATGTAAAATCTCTCTCCTAAATTATTTTGTGCATCTACCGTAAATTTAATATCTATGGTTGAGAGGATAGGTAATATAGTGCTATTAAGTAGGTAGCATTTCCGTTGAACCCTTTAACAAATATCTAATAAACTGCCATAATGTAAATGACAGTGTGAAATCTTGAATGTCTTTCCAGTCTAGAAATAACTTCTGCTATGGAAATTATCTGATAAAAATAAGCAAGTAAGAACAGCTTATTCATCAGTCTTCATTCACCTATGCTAGTCAACCAGTGATTTTGAATAAGGTTCTTCTTCCATATGGCATGAGTTTCGATGGTGTAATATAGTTACTCCCTTGTTATGTTATAATCGCATGTAACTACCTATTTCATTAATTAATCTGGATGTTTGCATCGCTTGGCAACCACCCTTCCCATTCTCAAAAAAACCAACACATTAAAAGGATGAAATGCTTACTAAACAGTCACGTAGAACATGCCCAATAAATTTCTTTGAGAGAGGGCTTGATAAAAACTTGATTGTGCATAGGACAAATGTGTGCAAGATACAGAAAAGAGGAAACATTTAGTTCTAAGGAAAAGAAAACTGGGGGACTACCTAGCCATCGTATTTTGTACATGTTGGTCCCGTTTGAATGAGCCAACATGCCTAGACATAAAAGTCCTAACCTTGTGTAACATTGAGGATGCTGAAAACTAAAATTGGGTCAAAAGCCTCATATCTAAAGGCTTATCTAAAGGCTACAGCATGATGGAGAAAGGAACAAGAAAATGAAGAAGAAATTAACAAATGAGACATTTTTTTTAAAATGATTAACAAATAGAATTAATAAATGACATACCTTAGAGTAGCTGATCTTTTCTCCTCCAACAGTCTACAAAGCTCAACTTTTAACCATGTCACCTGACAAAAGATGATGGAATCAATTTAATAAAAAGGAAGACTTCTACCTAACAAATGCAATTATAATTTTATCATCTTGTCACCTTTTTTTTGCAATAATCAATAATGTACTACTTTGAAAGAAGTGGGTACATAGTGTGAAATCACCAAATTCAGTTTAAGAAAATTGATTCATATTGTAGCATTAGTAGTTACCTATTACAGAAAGAAACCAAATTAATGCCATAGGAAATAAGCTGATTCTTTTTCTTCATGCTAAGGAAAAAAAAGTGATACCTGTTCTTTAAGATCAGGAAGTGAATCCACTTCAGCATCAACAGCCAGGCCACTAAGGATACCATCTACTGTTGATGAATCAGACTCCATCAGATGTAAATCACCATTACTATTTGTTTCATCCAAATTTTCTGCCATTTTTGCTTCTGATACTAGAGGTTCAGCATCACGTTTGAAACTGTATAGTTTAGTTGCTAGTCCTTGGGAGTCTTTCCAAACACGAAGACCCCTGGACCTTTCTTCCATGGCAGAAATCACTGATGGTCGATGTTTATCCCTTAGTTCTTGTAGTTTTATCTCATTAACATTTTGATATCCCATTGAAGCCGTCAAAACAAGCTGGCTACTGTCAAATGTTGAACCAGCAAGTGATTGTAACAATGTAATTGCATCCCCAGCATCTTTAGCAGTTCCAATTGCAGGACCTACAAATCAAAATGTTAATCAATGAAAATAAAAGTACCAACACTGAACCACCATAGCAAGGGCTAACATGAAAAAAAGTACCATAAAGTTCCATTAAAGCAAGTGTTGTTCTGAAAAGCATGACACGGTTGCCTTCGAACAAAAGCACATCCCAAACACGAAGAACTGCAATATTTTAACACCATAAGAATTGTTATTACGAGTGAACTCAAGTTCTGAAAATACCTGGAGAACGGAAGAGCAAATTGATGTCAAATAAGACAGCACAATAAGCAAGTTTCTATCGAGAATAATCCTTATGACACCAAATAAAACCTGACCACTTTCCCAGGGAAGCATATTCATGAAAATTGAAAGAAACCATGGTCCTGTAACCCAAGCCACTTGCACCCCGAGGTAATCCAAATGATTTACTGCAATACAACAGCCAAATTCAAATATTAATCCACCAGGTACAATACTGCATATCTGAGATATATTTCACAAGCTTTTACATATATAGAATATGAGAACAAAGGAAAATAAATAATACACACCAAATTTTGGAAATCTTTCACGCACTAAATCCTCCAAAACAAGTTGGTCTACCTAGTAACATAGCCAGATAGATGCAACAAAGATATGAGCATCCTTTTCCTCGATGGGAAAAAATATATTCAAAGATGGGATATCTACAATGAAAAGAACTGACGTTTGCAAATTACTACCTGGGACTCAATCATCTCTTCTGTGTAGTAACCATCAAAGATGTCATCAATGATGCTCATTAAAGCCCTTAGATATCAAATGAAAGTTAAGTGAGAATTTCATAGTGACAGAGTACAACTTATCGTCTACACAACTAATCATGTTTAAGCAGTTAGGCAATATTAGATTCCCTAGTTAATGTCTACCTACCAAAATGCATTTTCCTCAGGCATAAGTAAGAGCAATATTCCAGCAAAAAAATTCATTGCCTGCAAAGTACAAAAACAAAAAGGGACCACATGAAATTATATAGGAACTCAGCTCCTAGAGTAAGCAGAAACTGACAAATAATCAGATGTGTGGAAATGACAGAGATGGACCAAAAGGAATTAACATGACATCACAATTTTTCATAACAACACGATTGAACAAACAAACTACAATCCTTCAAAAAAAAAATCAAACCAACTACAAAACCCTACATCTTAGATCCTTCCAATACCATATATGCATCTCATATAAAACTTTGTTTCATTTGAAGAAACTGGGTACAAATGCATTAGGAAAATTACTTGGCAATAACCAACAGAAGGATTATGCCGGGCATATGCTGTTAGCAACCTCCTCAAAGCATTTCTCCCACCTTCATCTAGAGCAGGATGACCAGGGAATGTTCTTGGTAAATCCTGAGAAGTGAAAGTAATTAAAATACATTAATGGGAGCAGATATATGATTGTCACAATAGTTCATGAAGAGCTTATTCCTTCAAGGTTCCAAAAACAATTCTCTTAATAACCTTTTCAATCTGGCCCTTCCATTTCTCATTCCCACGAACTATTTTTGTTATTTTGATGGTATCATCCAACATGGAAGCATCATGTTCTTTGGTATTTTCTAAATCTAGCAAACTACTATAGTATCCCTCGACTCTGCAAGCTCCAACACCAACAAAAGCTTGCCAAAGCTACAGTGAAGAAACCATAAGATCTTAAGACTAAGAAAGCAATTGCATTACAAATGACAGCAAAAAGCAATGGCATTACAACTGACAGCAGTTAAATTGACAATAACAGAAATACCTCTCCTCTTAAAGCCATAGGAACGCCTCCACAAACCAGACACTCTAATTCTTCTTCCCAAGGGGAAGAAGTCTCCTCTGGTTCTTCATGAACACCAGTAATCAAAGAGGACTCACCATGGTCATTGCCACTATCAGCAGAAGGGATCTCTTGGATCAGGTCTGCCCTCTCAACATCATAAAACTCGTCATCGGAGTCTTCTGATGCCCTCGTCTCTTGAATTGGAGCAAGATGATCCTTATCATAATTCTTGTCTTGATCGCCAACATTACTTGGTGATAAATTCTTCCTCTTCTTGACCCGGCGAGTCATCACTTGCTCAATGGCACCAAGGGAAGGCCTAATGTTGGTCCATATCTGTGCATGGTGGGCTCTTCCATCCTTATCTGTTACATCCTTCTCCAGTCCAGCATCCTCCAAGCCATCACGCTTGCCAAGTTCGTCCAAATCACATTTCTGAATGGAGGTTCTAACTGTTTCCATGGTAGGCTCTGCAATGCCTCCCCCTTCGGTGGACAAGCCAGTAGGTGCTGGAATTTCACCAGACTCAGCCTGCCTCTCGAGGAAGTCATTCCATCTCTCCGATCTCTCTTCTTCTTCTTCCTGAAGTCATTTATCAATATCAAAAGGGAAGTTAGATCGTCCATCACAGTTAAACCACCAAATTAGTCAAAGAACTTCTGGATGCAACACCTTGTAGATGTTCGCATACTCCCGGTACCGCTGCAAGTGTTGAGGCCGCACTGCAAATCCATATGCATCCCTGCTCACATCTCCCAAATCATCAAAAACCAATGCATATCAACAAACACAATATCGAAAAAAATGGTGAATTCCAATCTCCAGCAGTCAAAGAAATTAAAAAACAAAAACTATAATCCGAAGTACCTGAGTTCAACTGCCATAGAAAGGGCCACACGGATCCTAATTTTTAAATGCCAACAACCACGACACAAAAAGAACAGCAACTTTCTAGGAAGCACCTATAGACTTCACTTCTGTATTTGCTTCGAAACTGGGGTGAGCACGGATCTAAAACCCTAGATTCCTGAACCGGATTCGGGATCTAGGGTTTGCAGCGCAATTCCTAATCCAGATCCCTATCCGCAATCCCGCGTCCCCAATTCGAACGAAATATCTCAAGAATCGCAGGTTAAATTAATGGCAAATTGAGGTAGATAGATCGAAACAATTCCCAGATCTCACACCACCAAATCCAATCCCCAAGCTTTAGGGTTTAAAATTTGAAACGAAAAAGGAGGAACATATCACCAACAACCAAAAAAAATAAAAATTGGAAAAAAAAATTAAAAAAAGATCGTTATAAGAGCGGGCATCTCGGTGAGGATAAAGAAGACTCCCGAAGCGATCGCATCGCTCGCACGTGTAGCGCATCGATCGCTCTGCATCACCGATGGCTTCCAGTAACTACACCTAGTAAGTAGAACGTTTGTAAGGAAATAGCTCACCGTTTGTGCTCGAATGTGATGATGGGTTGGCTTTTCCCCTTCATGTCTTATCGTGTTCCTTCTCCTCTCGCCGTCTCCTCCTCCTCCGACGATCTTTCCGTCGCGCGAATTAGGACTCGCCGGTCGCCGTCGTCGTCGTCGTCGGCGGCGGCGGCGTGTGTTGATGTCTGGTTGACTGCTTTTGCAAACGGAGGAGGATAACTCGAAAGTGTCACTTCAGAATCGCACCTTTTTGCATGGCCATGCCGGGAAGCATTTGTGACAACAATTCTACCACTGCATTCTTCTCCCTCGGCGGAGCAAGTAGTAAAAGATGACCGTGTTCATATATAAAAGAAAATTGTATTATAATATCTTTGGACCATTGACATTTTAGATTAACTCGTCAATAAGTTTTTTTTTTAATAATTTAAACTGAAAACATCTTGATAGTTATCATTATGTTTAGCATTAATGAATCGATCATTAATGCTAAAAATAATATAAAAAAATTAGAATTTAACAATTATATCAAGCAACTTTAAGAAGTTAAGAATACTACTTAGTAAGTCACGGTAAAAAAATAATTAAAATTATTTATAGTTGTTATATTTTATTTATCATTTTATATTTTATACCTTGTAAATATCATTAACTTCACGAATATAATTTTTTAACTTATTATGTTAGAATGTTATTTCTTGAACACTTAACACCGTAAGAAAATGACATTTTTGTAATGCAAATTTCGATCACAATTTTTTTTTAAAAAAAAATGATCAGTTTGCGACGAAGTATGCAATCGACTTCGGGCGGATAACTAAAAATGAGACGAAAATAACATTCCAAAAAGTTTTATTTCAATAATCAAATTCCAACTGAAATGAAATTTTTAAAAGGAATCAATGAAACAATATCAATTCAGATCTTATATCAAGAATTCTCATCGTTTTCTTAGACTCTTTATGTTCGTCTCGAGTTTTAAAGATAAATTTATAAGCATAAAATATTTAAGGGCAGTTTAGATTAAGAATTGTTATGATAAGAATAAGATACTAATTAATTTAATTTATTACTCATCAATGAATTTATTTTTATATAGATATTATCTTCCATAAATATACATATGTACCATAAATATACTTGTTAATTATATTTTAAATATTTGGGAGAACAAAGAAAACTAATTTATTACTATAAATATACATATATACTGTATATTATTATATAATTACTAGCAAACCGTTGGTTAATTCTAACAAAACTTTTATGAGCCCTCGGGGTGTTCATGGATCGAGTTTGATCCAACTCGATCCCAAATTCGACCCAATCTGATTTTCATTGAATAAGGTTGGATTAGGTCATTGGGTTATCCGATTAATTTTTTATATATTTTATTTTTTTTATAATATTTAATATTAATTATATTTTAAAAAAAGGAAAAAATATTTTTTCAACAGTTTGTAATGATTTTAACGCATATGATATTTAAATTTTTAAAATATTTTAATTTTAAAATAATATAAAATTTGTATCAAGATTAAATTAGTTCAAATTTAATAAAGAATATATAAAAATTCGGATAATCAGGAGGTTTAAAAATTTGAAATTCGTACTCGATCCATAGATGATCGGATTGATTCAGATTCGATCAGACTAATGATCCATTTCGATACAATTGAGATTGAAATAATTCGAATCGTCGAGTTCATTGGATCTGATGCATTGAACACCTCGCTCACACAACTTTTTACATCTATTTGAGTTTATTCATGTGCATTATATTATAATGTTATTAGCGGTCTAACAAGGCCTTAAAGCTCTCTTTGGTTGCCGGTGGAAATAAGAATTGTTAATTCTATCACACAGAATTGCTTATTTTCAAAAGGGAACAAGAATTGCTACATCTTTTTAACCCATGACAATAACACACTTGATAATTTCATCAACTTATGTGACCTTTTAAAAGATGTAAGTCTCAAAGAGAATTTTTAAGAGGACAAAATTTTAATTTTAGTTATAGTTATGTCATATCTAGAGTGGCTTGATGGATTTATAGCACTTTGATTTTTTTTGAAGTTTTTGGAGCTTTTGCTCGTTATGCCGCTCTGAGTCGGTATATTTAATTATGATGAAAATAAAATTTCCAACGAAAATTGATGAAGAATTCAAGTACGAGACTTTCTTGCTTATCTTAATTCCAACCCTCTTGATTATCATACTCTGATTTTAACATTATGAAGAATAAGAGGGGAGTCGGGACGTGCTTTTATTATTTAATAGTTATATATTTTTAATCAAAATTTAAAAAATTAATTCACGGCTTGAAGGGTATGATATTAATTTTCATCTTTTCAATCTTCTTAAAGAGGTTTACTAAGTGAAATGATCACAAGAAGGAAACAATTGCTAAAAATATTAAAAAATTTCTATTAAAAAATTATCAATCATCTTTTTGGGTGCTAAGTTATTTTCTAATTGGCATATCATTTGAAGTTTGAATAAGGAAAAAATAGATCTTACTTAAGCAGAGAGTATCATGCTACCTACATTTTTAACCGTAGGATGTTTAATATATGATGGATAGATTTAAGATAGAGAAAAAAAATATGAAAGAGAAAATTTAATATTCACCGTAGATTTAACATCTTACGATTGAAGATGTAGGTAATATGGTGCTCCTTATTTATATAGGAAACATCTACATTGAACCCTTTCAACAAAACAATTTTCGAAGGATGAAAATGTTGAAAGGGATTTTTTTTTACTAAAATTTTATAATTTTCATCAACGGTTATCTTAATCATTTCTAATTTATTTTTATATAATAGTAAGTATATGCCTCAGCTATGACACTAAAACCTTTTTACTATCATTTCTCTTTTACTCTGGATGAATAGGTAGATTGAGTATTGAATTAACCACTATGTGTTGGCACTAATATGTATGACACTGTTTAGTTGAGGCCCGGCGTGCATGAGGTTTGGCATCATTGAGCCGACCAAGGCATGGGCGACATAATTGTAGAGTCCACAATTGAGCACAAGTACTAGTGATAGGAGTCCTAAATCTTCCAACTTAATCTGATTTGATCTCATCTGACATATTCTCTGAAATTTCATCTTATCTTATCTTTTTATCTCTGAATCAAAACTGAAATTAAATATTTTATCTATTACTTTTGAGATTAGATAAGGCTAGGTTACATTAGTCCTTGTGGGTTCGGCATCCTTACTCTTTACACTTTATTACTTGAAC